>JAGFMF010011458.1:5485462-5537894 GCA_019455555.1 Galemys pyrenaicus | reverse complement strand
TGAGGTGATGGTGCACTGGTGAGATGGTGATGGGGAATACATGGGGATTACAATTAATGGCAAGTATATGTAAAATTTAAAATATTTTAATAAAAAAAAGGAAAAAACAAAACAAAACAAAAATCTAAAGAGGCAAGAACAGTTGTTAGCTAATTAGAGTGAGGGCTATACTAGCGAAGCAGGGGATAAACTTGGCACTTCTGAACCCAAAATCATGCCAAGGTCCAAAACCTACTGAAAAAAAATCTGATATTAGTCAACTCCCACACATGATAAAATGAAGAAGTAGCACAAGGGAAACCTTTGCAGTGATGGGATAATTCTATATCTTGACTGCATCTCTGGTTTTACTAATCTACACACGCTAAAATGGCATCATATTGTACATATAGTATGCCATGACAGTACCCTTTGATCCCAGTTCACAACTTCCTGTGAATTTATGATCAGTTTAAAAGTTAAAAATTGTGCAAGCTATATATTCAGCGAATTACTGTATGATACAGGACACTGAAGAATTTAACTTGATTTAGATCACTTTTGAAGAGTATTTCCAGGAGTAATTGATTGTTGCCCCTATAAAGTAATTAATAAGAAGAACCAAACTATTACAAGATATAGATGTATCGGAACTCTTTGGCTGTATCTAGGCTTATTCAGTGATGTTAAGTGGGACTATATTATAAACTTGTCAACTTACATATGTTCAATAAGGTCTAGCCAGTCTCAGATTCCTTTCTTTTTCTTGAATTAAAGATTTACCAGTTTCAGGCCTTCCTGAGGTGCAAAACTTAAAATCTTTGGTGCAAGGATTAAAGTCTCAGCACTATCAAGCTATATCTAGTCACTGAGATATGAGTTTGATCCCTGACCAGGGAGCTGACCCACATGGCACAACAGACCTCTCCTGTCTTGCCCACTGCTCCCCTCAGCAGTGTATTTCAGTTAATGTATTTCAGTGCCTGTTCTGCTCCCCACTCTGAATCCTCTCACCTCCTGCACCTCTGGACTGCACCCCAATTCTTCTATGCATAAATAACTAAAAAAGCACAGATTTACCAGTTTCATATTCTATGTGTCTATTATTGTACCGTATGACATATAACTACTAGTGTATTTCTGAATGTGTGCTGCTAACACATTTGTATTGGTAGGGCTGAGCATGACCAGACTGCTTTCACATACTGCACATTTTCAAAAGTTCTTTTGCAGAATTCAGTTTTGTGTTCTCCTTCCAATATCTAGAGGTCTATTTATGGGAAATTTTGACCTTTTTGTTCACAATTCACAACGTATTTATAATCATTTAGATTTTAGGCACATACTTTATATTTTCCAGCATCTGATTCCCATTTTCTAGGATAATTCCCACATTCTACTTTTTCAAATATCCTTAGTATTAATACTACTACTATTTTAATGTTGTTTCTTAAGATTTATTTATGCATACAAGAACTGGGGTGTAGGCCAGAAGTGTGAGGGGTAGAGGAGTCACCAGAGACAGAGTGGGGAGCAGAACAGGTGGATCTGCTGAAACTCACTGCTGAGGGGAGCAGCACGCAAGGAAAGAGAGGTCTGTTGCGACATTGGGTCCCCTCCCTGGCCAGGGATTGAACTTGTCCTACAGTGGCTACAGATGCTTCATAGTGTGGTGATTAACCCCCTGCGCCACCAGGGAGGCCCTAATGCTTTTATTTTTTAATTTTTCTTTCTTGTAATTCAGGAACACTAACTATTACTATTAATTTAGATATGAGGAAGTATACAATTATGATTTAATTTTTTAGCATAGTAAATATAAATTCATAAATTAATCTTTAAATGTCCATGAATATTCAGCATGAGATCATGAAAAAATTAGAAGTATTATTTTGTATATCTGAATGCAAAGTAATCAGTTATATACAGAAAACTGGTTATAGTTCTCTACTTATTAAACCACTGTTTTGAAGACAATAGATTTATTGTATTTAAGTGATGAAATACTTAATACAGCCTAGAGAATAATTTTGTTAATTTAATATTTGTTGCAAGAACACTGAAAATAATATTATTAAAAATTTTTCAAATTATTTTCACTCATTAGCTATGAGTATTTTGTCTATCCCTGTTACTCTATTTGTGGAATTTACACTATTCCAATTAGGTAAGTTTTTTTTTTTTAATCTTTTCATAAGCTTTACTTTAGATTAAGTTATGATGAAGTAATATTAGATAGTTTATTAAGTGATTTCTCTTCATACATAGCTAATGTCTTTGTTAGATTGTGCTGCTATAAAAGAGTATCATAGACTGGGTGGCTAAAGCAACAGAAAGTCATAATTCTAGACGTTGAGAAGTCCAAAATCAAGGTACCAACAGATTCAGTGTCTGGTATGAACCTAGTTTCTGATTAAAGACAGTTGTCTTCTCTCACTGTCCTAACACCGTGGTAGGAGTGAGACAATTCTCCAGAGTCTATATAAAAAAGGCATTGATTCCATGCATTTGGACCTCATATTTATGAGCTCATCAGCTCAAAGTTCTCATCTTCAAACAACACATAAGCGATCACATTCAACCATTTTGAGGGAATTTGAGGGAACACATTCAGGCTGCGGCAGTAACACTGCATTCGAATTAAATTTATATCTTCTAACTTAACTGTCAAGTTTTCTAGGTTGTTACTACATATCCAACTGAGTTTGAAGATGTTTCTTCAATGAATGAAAGGTTAAAATGGTAAATATCTATGGAAAGAAAATCAAACAGAACATTCAGCTTTCCAATAGACAAACTGGTGTACATTCTGACCTTTGGTTTATGTCAAATTTTTCATGAAAAATGTGTACTTTTATCTGAATTCTGAGAGTTTTTCTATGACTGGTTATTTTGCATGCATAGATAATTTTCAAATACACTGTATCTATACTACATTACCACTTTTACAGGCTGTCTGAGGTATTCTAATGTCTTTAGATCAAACAAACCAACTTAATAACATTAGAAACAGATGTTTTCCTACATATCTTGATTATATCAAAATAAATGTAATTATCATCTTTCTTTAAAAATTAAGTCAACTTATTATTTGAAAGAAATCCCATTCTGATATCAAAAGCTTTTCTTCATTTCCATTGAACTCTGTGGCACTATTTGTGTCTACAATAATTGCATTACATTTTATTTTTATTCTGTTACACAAATTATTTAAACCAATTACTTTGTGTTAGTCTAATTATTAAAATTAGGTGGGCATTGTGTAACAGCTTAATCTATTTTATGCATCAGTAGGAAAAAAATATAGTTACTAAGAGTATACACATTTTTACATATGTTTCAGGACCATCAATTGCTATATTCTCAAAGGCAGCCACACAGATTTCCAAATAAATTGAATATAAAAGTTCAGCATCCTTTAAGGAACTGCAAGTTACCACAGTGACACAGATCATGTTGCAGAAAACAAGTTGCTGATATAGACAAACGGAACATTTAGGAAAATTTAAACTGCACAGTGATTGGTTTTTAACAGTTCTCTTTTCCAGAATGTACTCAAATCCAAGAGAATACAGGCACATAAGGATAAATGCTTTCTTTTTTCTTACTCAAGTTATGCTCTACATGGCCTTGAGAACTAGTGGGCTTTCTGAGAAATATCAGAGTCCATTATCTTGCTGAGTTTAAGTGCAATCAATAAAATTACCTCCACTTACACCACAGAATAGGAAAAAACAAAAACAAACACAAAAAAGCTGGTTCTCGCAAAACAAAGCTGAGCATCAAATATCTAGAACATCTTTTGTGTTAGAAAGACAACCACTCTCCTATGCTTATTCAAACCCCAGCCACTTCAAGACTATATAGTGAAATACACATCAGAACTGCAATGTGAAAAAAAGGATAACTGTTTTTACTATCTTAATCTCCATGCCTCAGTGTATTTTCCAGTCAGAGATGACAAAAAGTAAAGACATACATAAAATCACAGGTTATTCTGATCCATTAGGCTTATCAATTTTATTTTTACTTCTCAACCCATGTACCCATTTATTCAAACATTTCTTCAATTACCCGCTCAATAATTTATATTAATGATAAATAGGTAATTTCTTTTATATTCATTATTCAGTGACCATCACTATCATTTTATTGTTCTTTTTTTTCCATATCTGATTACTGGGAACTCTTTGGATTGGCTCCTGTGTTCTACTGGTAAGCCACTGTAGTTTTTTTAAGTGTATTTCTGGAAATAAAAGAATGTATTAAGCACACTTATTTTTGCTGCAGCAGTGCAAGAGTTAATGTTTTCTCAAAGGTATCTTTCTTTCTCTTATTAGAGAATAGTATAGAGAAGCCATCACCTCGACAGTGAGTGTGCTTATAGTTTTTAGGAGTGTCACAACTTTTATGCCATCCAAAGAAATGAAGTTAGGAAGAAAACATATGCACACATATTTTTATAAACACAAATATCAATTTTATGTCTATCAATTATTGAGCAATTAAAATACTGAGTTCATGACTGAAATGAGTTCATACTTATATATATGAGACTTTAATTCACACAAAATTCATTTCAATATTTCCCTTACTTATTTGTAGTCTTCTCTGTGAGAAATCTATGAATAGCACTCAGTAGCTATTTACTTACATATTTTAACATCAAGATAAACATAGAGTTGGGTCTCCCTGGTAGTGCAGTGGGTTGAGCGCCACACTGTGAAGCATCCACTGCACAGCACCACAAGTTCGATCCCCAGCCAGGGAGGGGACCCACATGGCGCAGCAAACCTCTCCTGCCTCGTCCGCTGCTCCCCTCAGCAGTCTATTTCAGTCGATCTACCTGTTCTGATCCTCACTCTGTCTCTGGTGAATCGTCTCGCCCCCCGCGACTCTGGCCTGTTCCCCAGCTTTTGTATGATAACTAAATAAATCCTTTTTTTTTTAAAAAAAGAAACATAAAGTCATTTCACAATTGTTAAATAGTACTGCTGTGATAATCACATTTACAAGTATATCAAAATGATTATAGGAAATTTTTTCTTTAGCTTTACATATTTTGAGAAAACATTCTTTTTAAAAGTTATTTAGGTTAGTGTCTATCCTCCTCACCTCTTCAAATATGCCATCTATTAGATGCCATACAATTGGATATTTATTTTACAACCTGTTTTGTAAACTGGTATAACTCCCCCACAAACTAAATTTATTTTTAGCACTAGGAATAATTTTATGCAGATTTTGGGGACAGATTTTCTGCATAATTCAATATGCTATCTGCAATAGTCCAACTAATATCAGCTAAGGGAAACATTTTATTCTTTTTTTTTTTCAAGCTGAATGTGATTTTTTTTCTTGTCTTATTGCACCAGTTAGGATGTAAGGTGTAATAATGAATATGAAAGATGAAATAAATTTATTTGCCTTGTTACCAAACTTAGAAAAGCATCCAGTCTCTCCAGTGAATGTGATGTTAGTTCAGGTACACTAAATTGGATTTTTCATATTCATTAATACCTATACTTTTTTCTGTCAATTTTGAACATATAAGTCAATAGATGCTAACATAAGTACTGTTTTCAATTTTTATACTTACATCTTTCCTTATGTATGAATTTGGTATGTGTATTTGTGTTCATTTGCTCAGGAATTAGAATAGATTTGATATTTTCATTGTATTGGAAGCAGCAAGAGCCTCCAAGCTGATTGTTCTTTTCTGGGTCCTTCCCTAACTCTACCATGACTGACTTGAAAGAAAATATCAAACACAAAAGAAAATATGACCATAATAAATTTCTAGCTTTTCAACAAGAGGTGGAACCCATTTCCTCTAACCTTCAATGTGACTAGCCCTGCTACCTGTTTTGGTCAACAGAAGGATAAATTATACAAAATACCTTATAATTTTAACTCTGAATGCTCATAACTCTGAAACCACTACTTACATGTAGAAGTCCAGGCTAATCTGCTATGTAACGATAGACATATGGACTAGTTCTCCTATTTATTCCGTGATCACAGTAAGTCAGATGCCAGCCACCTGTTAGAGACATGAATGAGGCCTTTGATCACTGGCTAAAGGCAAATGCATGGTGAAACCTGCCAAATCAGCAGAAAAATTGTCTGACAGAGCACAGCCAAGATGGCAATCCGTAGACTTGGCCACAGGGATGGATATAGCTACAAAAGATGTTTTCATTTCCTCCTTTTTCTTCTATTTCAACATCTAGAAATCTAAGAGTTTTCCTCCTGCTATTGGATTATAAATCCCTTGTTTCAGCTGCTTCTCCTTTAGTCTATGACTCTTTTGTTCCTTTATTATTGTGAGAAAATGAAATGATAGTTAAAACTTTGGTATTGATCCACAGAGCCTACTTTCAGACAATTGATTCACCACAGACAAATGTGTTATTTTACAAATTTAGACATCAACAACAATGGACTCTTTGTCTGAGCTTGATGTCCTGAAGTAGGGATATCATTGATTCTAATGGGTGAAGAAAGCTGAAAATATATGGACTAATGATCCAATGAATAATGATTCAATATCATGTACTACACAAATCATCATTTGCTAACCAAAGTGATTACTTTAAAATTTTTTTTAAGTTATTTCCAATACTAATTCATGAATTGCCATTCAACTTTCTCCTAACTTGGTCTTATTTAGCCCGTTGCAGATTCTTATTCCCATGAAGTTTTAGTTTTGTGATACCTGAAATGATTCATAGTTAATAGAGTACTTTTTGCCAATTAGATATTTTTTTTTCTATTTGTAACTGGAATTTATTTACACCAAATACTTTAAATAATTTATTATTATTTTTTGAGCCTCCCTGGTGGCACAGTGGGTTAAGCAACACACTATGAAGCAAACCACAGCCACTGCAGCACGAGTTCCATCCCTGCTGCTGGCCAGGGAGGGGACCCACATGGAGCAGCAGACCTCTCCTGCTGTGCCCGCTGCTCCCCTCAGCAGTGTACTTCTGTTGATCTGCCTTTTCTGCTCCCCGCTCTCTGTGGTGAATCCTCTCACCACCCCCACACCTCTGGCCTGTACCCTAGTGCTTGTATGCATAAATAAATAAATCTTTAAAAAATTATTTTTTTCTATTTGATTGAAATTACTTAAATATAAGATATTTTGTGTTACCTAGAAAGGTATAAGTGAAAATAAAAAAGGATTTTTAGTTTATGGCCCTTTATTATGGAGCTTTAGAAGTATCTACTAGTTTCAGCTATTAAAAACAAATGTTTCTTTCAGACCTCCCTGGTGGTGCAGTGGGTTAAGCAACGCACTGTGAAGCAAATCGCAGCCACTGCAGTACAAGTTTGATCCCTGCTGCCGGCCAGGGAGGGGACCCACATGGAGCAGCAGACCTCTCCTGCTGTGCCCGCTGCTCCCCTCAGCAGTGTACTTCTGTTGATCTGCCTGTTCTGCTCCCTGCTCTGTCTGTGGTGAATCCTCTCACACCCCCACACCTCTGGCCTGTACCCCAGTGCTTGTATGCATAAATAAATAAATCTTTAAAAAAAACAAACAAAAAAAACCCCAAATGTTTCTTTCAAAAGTTCCACATTCACTTAAGGGTAAAGTTCACATTGCTTTTATTTTTAAGGCCTTATAGTAACAGGCTACTCACAACATGCATAAAATAACAAGCCACAGGGCTTCCCTGGTGGCGCAATGGTTTAAGCATAGCACTATGAAGCAAATCACAGTCACTGTAGCACGAGTTTAATCCTCCAACCAGGGAGTTGACACACATGGCATGGTAGACCTCTCCTGTCTCACCCACTGCTCCCCTCGGCAGTATATTTCAGTATCTGCCTGTTCTGTTCCCCACTCTTTCTCTGATGAATCCTCTCACGTCTGCAACTTTGTCCTATACCCCAGTTCTGGTATGCATAAATGAATAAATCTTGAAAAAAAAAAGTTACATCCCATTACAATAAGTCTTCAAAAGCACAATTACTCCCACTATATAATATTCTCTAGATAATGACATCTAAATCCATTATATCGTGGTATTCTCTGCCTTCTTATTTGACAAGGTCTATATATTCAAGCTACGATTTTTCACTCTTCTTTGACCTATCGGGAGCTCAATAAGCTATCTCTACCTCCGTGATGTGAGAACATTTATGCATATTTCCATAAACTCATGATTACTTCTATTCACATGTCAGGTTCATTCAAGGACAGAAGGCTTGCCGTATTAGTCTTCATTTATATAATATCTACAACAGAGAAGTCCTGTTATTTTATAATGTTACAAGAACCACGGCCAGGAATACTTGCTTTTAGCTGTACTGTCATTTTCTAACTTAGGTCTTGATATCCAATAACAAATCAATGTATACTTGATAAGTGACTTAGTTTGTGAATTATTGAATAAGTAATGAACAAACCCTAGCAAATACATTCCTTCATAGAACTGATGGGTCACTGATAAAGGATAAACTTCAAAATAGCATCTCTTTATAAAATAAAAACAGAATTTCAATGAGAAATCTGTAGAGGAAGAAGTATGAACAACTCCACTTTAAAAAGAACCGTATCCAAACACAGCATATAAAAGCTTAATAATATATGGGTAATATCAAATGTGTCATTCCAATGAAATAAAAATAATTTCAGAGTATAGACATAGCACTTTAGAGGGAAATGGGGCTAAGGCATATCACCTTAAAATTAGTCACTAAAGAATTCAATAGAGGACAAATATTGAAGTCATTTCACATTAAATGTTGAGTTCATCTTATAACAATCAATTTTAGTATCATCTTCAGTCGTCTATATGTCTTATGTTTAAAAGTGGAACTGAGTATGCTGTCTTCAGCAGTAGAAACGAATTATTACTAATTTCACAGAACAGATTGTATATAGTTAGATAAGCCTGCATTCAGGTCAATTTTTCAGGTATTTATCAAACACTTTCTATGCAATTTCCACTGTTGTACGTACTAGACACATACAGTCTGATTTAGGGAATGAAAAAAATAGTGCTGAACTCTCTTTACATCTCAGGTAGAGGAGAAAAATTCTGAAGGTAAGCCTAAAAATGCAAATACACTGCAAAAGTCTGACAGTTCTATCCCTTTAAAATGTCACCAATAAGAAGGGGACAGAGATCTGTGAACCAAGTTCAGACGATGGGGAATGTAAGATACCCTCCGAACCAGGTACAGCTCGCCATGGTTCTGAAGCTAAACATCACAGTAGTGAGGTCTGATAGTGAGGTCTGCCAACAAAATGGAATCAGAAACTTAGAAACCTGGGCCTCCCTGGTGGTGCAAGGGGGTGAGCAACACACTGCATAGCTTCTGTAGCCGCTGCAGTGCAAGTTCAATCCCTGGCCAAGGATGGGACCCACATGGTGCAATAGAACTCTTCTGTCTCACCTGCTGCTCACTCAGCAGTGTTTTTCAGTCCAACTGCCTGTTCTGTTCCCCACTCTGTCTCTGGTGAATCCTCTCACTTCCCACGCCTCTGGCCTGTACCCCAGCTCTTGTGTGCATAAATACATAAAATCTTTAAAAAATTAAAATTTAGAAACCTCTTGAGATTTCTTGTTATTGTGGGCTGGCAAGAATGACAGTCAAAAGAAATTATGAAACGTGTTGGATTTTAGGTAAGAAGCCCAGAGTCTTTATGAAACAGGACAGCTTTCTCATTATAAATGTGTCCCCATTTGTTATTAACTCATTAAGACTCAAATATTTGTATTTAGAAATATAAAGCAAAGAGAACAAGTAAACAAAATATAATTAACATTTACAAAGTGCCAAGGAAGAATCTTAGAATGGGTTTGTCAGTTATGTATATTAGATTATTGTAGATGATTTTGTTTTCACCAGTTGAATATAGAAATTACCTGGCATTAAAAACATTGGGAATTGGGCCTCCCTGGTGGCACAGTGGGTTAATCAATGCACTATGAAACAAACTATAGCCACTGCCGTACGAGTTCGTTCCCTGCCTCTGGCCAGGTTGGGGACCCACATGGCGCAGCAGACCTCTCCAGCCTCACCTGCTGCTCCCCTCAGCAGTGTGTTTCAGTGGATCTTTCAGCTATGCTCCCTGCTATATCTCTGGTGAATCCTCTTACCTACCCCCACAATTCTGGCCTGTAACCCAGTGCTTGTATGCATAAATAAATCTTTAAAAAACAAAACAAGAAAACATTGGGAATTAAGAATTTCCCCACCAGTCAGTGTTATTTTCTGCTTACTTGATTCCCATATCCCTATACTTGGAAAGAACCTATGATTATCACATATGACCTAAAAATTCTCCTAACAACTTATCTAATTTGAGTCTATGAAGGTTTAGCTAGGCTCCCTACCCAAACCTACTTCTTTAAAGAGAGGAAGTGAATCATTTGGACATAACAGAAATATGATTCACATAGACACATGAGCTAAAATTATATACAGTGTTATGGACTAAATGTATATGTTACCCCCAAATTTGTATGTTGAAACTCAAATTCTCAATGTGGTAGTATTTAGCAGTGGGACTTCTGTAAAATAAGTAGGTCATGAAGGAAGAGCCTTAAGAGTGTGATCAATGCCCTAATAAGACTTAAGAGAGAATGTGCTTTCTCTCTACCATTGAAGGACCCAATAAGATAGTCACATGAAAATCAGAATTTAGACCCTGATCTCAGACTTCCTACTCTCTAGAACTGTGGGGAATAAATGTCTGTTTTAGCCATTCAGTCTACACCGTTTGTTATGGCAACCCCAGCAGAACAAGACTTTCAGTAAAACAAAACAAAACAACACTCTATTCAGAGATGGAAAGATTTCCAGCAAGAGTATCAGCATTCATTTTACCATTGGCAGAGAAAGCCGTAGAAGTTGTTAGGAATACCATTCAGAGACAGACAAACTGACTATGGGACCTTTACTTGCATAAATGTCCAAAATTATTACCTGGGCTTCCCTGGCGGCACAAAGGGTTGAGTGCCACATTGTGGAGCTTCTGTAGCCACTGCAGCACGAGTTTGATCCCTAGCTAGGGAGGGGACCTACAAGGTGCAGCAGACCTCTCCTGCCTCACCCGCTGCTCCCCTCAGCAGTGTATTTTAATCTGCCTCTTCTGTTCCCCATTCAGTCTCTGGTGAATCCTCTACCAGACCGAGTGGGGAGCAGAACAGGCAGACTGACCGAAACACACTGCAGAGGGCAGCAGCAGGCGAGGCAGGAGAGGTCTGCTGCGCCATGTGGGCCCCCTCCCTGGCCGGAGGCAGGGATCGAACTCGTGCTGCAGTGGCTGGCCATGCTGCAGTGGCTGTGGTTTGCTTCATAGTGCGTTGCTTAACCCACTGCGCCACCAGGGAGACCCCAAAACTATGACCCTTCTTAGATCTAGTACCCTGGTATTATGACTTGCAGATCACTCTATCAGTGAGTCAATTTTATCAAGTCCCTTCAATCTAGGCTAAACTTTAGATTTTCTTTGACTAGTGGAGCATGGCATGAGCATCACTGGACCAGTTCCAAGCCCTCGGCCTAAAAATGCTTCAAGATACTACTGCTCCTGGAACCCTGTCAGGTTCATGTGCTGATCAAGCCCATTCTTAGTTTCAGAATTCTAGGCATGTGGCTCCATCATTCCTGTAGCTTCAGCTGATAGCCAGCAAACTCCAAGAAGCAAAGTTACCAGATTGCTCTCAATGGCATTCTGACCAAAAGATGAGGTCAGCTGATCAAGTACTCAGCTAACCAGACCAAATTGCTAACCTACACAACCATGAACTATGTAAATATTTACTCTTTAAATCACTAAGTTTGGGGATAGTTTTTTTTAATGTATTAGATGTTGGTTAAATTAAATCAAACCAACATATCAAAGAGAAATCAAATCTTGATGTTATTGCTTAACCCTTGTATTAAACCACCTTTGTACTTTTTGAGTTTCATTAACGAATAAACATTTTTTCTTAATCTACTATAAATTTTATTTTTTTCTGACACATACAAAAGAAGGATTCTTATTAATTCACTTACTTAATATGTGTATAGTTCAGGTTTCCATCTTTCCAACCAATTTTACTCACTACAAATAAAAATACCTATGTGACTCCATAACTCCTTTTCAAAATATATTTGTCTTTGTGTGACCCTTCTCAACTTATACCCTGAAAAGGACCTTACATTAATTATCAACACATTCCCACATCTTAGGAGTGTCATCTTAATCACTGCCATTAACATCAAAATCTCTACCGCACCACCCTACTATATATTATGCATGATACTTGCTTTGCCAAAACTTTCCCTGTAGGTCTCCCTTCCTAAAACTCCTTATTCTTTAAGATTCATCTCTTTAACGCATTTATAATAAACATCACAGGCTTTGCAAGGAGACCACCCTCTGTTCTCTTATTTGGTGACAAGGTTTTGGAGTATCTAATGATGTAGGAGTCATAACAGGCTTCAAAATGGATTTCTTTCAACCAGATCTCAAACCAGACCTCACCACATAGTAGGTGTTCAATATGCTTTAATAAACACACAGCCATAACCCAAAGACTGCTTAGTATATTCAGATTGTGTTCTTTGTGAGAGCTAAAAATGTTTACATTTTAGTAATTTTAGTTAACGATTTAGTCATTCCTTTTCCTTTTCAATTAAAATGAAAACAACTATTAGTAAAATTACATAATTAAAATCTAGAATTATATTAAAAATTTTAACACAAAATTAAAGCTATTTAGAGGATAGTGAAGGAAGCAGACCTATGAAATAAAACATGGCCACTAGGCACATTTACTAATTGAAGATATTTAAATACATTATAAGATCCCAAAAGCCCTCATACGAAATTCAAGGGTTAATCTGTGGTTTCATGAACTGCTCTTTGCATAACTGTGCTAGGAAGTTCCTTGTTTTGCATTTTTATTTTCATATAAATCAACATCTGTCCTTCTTTAATTAGGATACTCAACATTTTTTCACACTTGTGATTTTTAATAATTTTACCCAGTGCTCCATGTTGATTACATTTTTAGCTCTACAAAATTAGACTTTTCCAAAGTCTAATATCCTTAGTGTTATGCCCTTGAAAACAGTTCTTTTTATACAAAATTGGAGAAGCCTTTTGAAATGGTTAGATTAGTGTTAAATGGAGATAGCACACATCCAAAGGATTATCAAGGGGAAATTTCTATATGTAACACTGGCATAAAATCATGAAGGAAGAAGAAAATTGGCACTTTTAACTCATTTAATAAAGTTGAAAACCAGTGGTAGAAAAATGTTATATTCAGCATTTAGGGTACAAAATAAACTCTGCATTTTAAATGTTAAGCATACTTTCTAAAATGGGATTGTATTTATAAGCAACAATTCAATTAAGTTCAGTAAGTTCTGGTTTTAAAAAAAACACAAATAAGCTTTATATTTTTTGCCCATAAAGTATAGCTTCAAATCAATTAACATAACTTATTTTTGATTATTCTCAAAATTCCTTGGTTGTGAGTAGAATAAAATTTGGGGCAACACTGTTAAAAACCTGCAAATAGTCTTAATTCATAACCAAAACATATTAGTGGAGTTAATTTACAGCTCCTGAAGACTCATTGAAATCATTAATTTTATTCCATTTTTTCCTTCCATAATTTGAAACCTCAAAGAGTGTGCTTTACCAGACTGAGACAACTATTCACGAATTGGTAAGTTAGTAGTATGGTTGGTTTTCCTTTTTATCAGCATTGTCCCTCAGACAGAGGTATCTGATCTTGCAAGCTAAATAACATTAAATTTCTTATTTACTCCAATTTGAAACTACTCAAAACCAGCTATGCACAAGGGAGTAAGAATAAGCTTAGATTCAGTAACCCTTGGCTTATTTCCACCAATCCAAGGGAACATTTTTGATATCTGAGTCTACTCCTTAACTATAACAGTAATGAAAGTACTGTTCACCGTATAAGGTTGATTAAAACAGATATAAGACGCATGCTGATTGCTTGAAATATACAATCTCTCGTTGCATGAAAAGAGATATGAAAATTGAAATATTGGGCCTCCCTGGTGGCGCAGTGGGTTAAGCAACGCACTATGAAGCAAACCGCAACCACTGCAGCATGAGTTCGATCCCTGCTGCCGGCCAGAGAGGGGACCCACATGGTGCAGCAGACCTCTCCTGCTGTGCCCGCTGCTCCCCTCAGCAGTGTGCTTCTGTTGATCTGCCTGTTCTGCTCCCCACTCTGTCTGTGGTGAATCCTCTCGCCCCCCCCCACACACCTCTGGCCTGTACCCCAGTGCTTGTATGCATGAATAAATAAATCTTTAAAAAAAAAAAAGAAAATTGAAATATTAAGTGTTAGTTTTGTCTCTCTAAAATCTGAGTGAATCTTCCATTATATCGGTAAAACAAAGGATGTAAATGTTAATGCTTAACTGAAAAGGCAGAGTGTAACTCTGTTCATAAAATATATCATTGGTTCCACTAGTATATATGTATTAACATATAGTCCTAGAATATATGTATTTTCAGTGAATGTGTGTGTGTATTCATTATCAACTTCAGAATGCTATGTCTTATTTAAGAGGATTGCTTTAAAAATCAAATGAAGGGCCTCCCTGGTGGCACAGTGGGTTAAGCAACACACTATGAAGCAAACTGCAGCCACTACAGCACAAGTTCGATCCCTGCTGCTGGCCAGGGAGGGGACCCACATGGAGCAGCAGACCTCTCCTGCTGTGCCCCGCTGCTCCCCTCAGCAGTGTACTTTCATTGATCTGCCTGTTCTGCTTCCTGCTCTCTGTGGTGAATCCTCTCACCCCCCCACGCCTCTGGCCTGTACCCTAGTGCTTGTATGCATAAATAAATAAATCTTTAAAAAAATAAAAATTAAATGACACATTACAGGCCTTATCAATGCAATATGCACTATACACAGGCACCATTCAGATAATTATTATTTCATGAGCAGGTCAGTACTCAGAACTGAAATGAAATTTAACAAATCAAGTATAGTAGAAATTGGGCTGACATTTCTGTCCTAAGAAATAGCCTAAAACACATAAAAAATTAAATCTAGTAATACAAAAATGAAAAGGAAAAAGTGGGCATGAGATCATTATGTCACAAGAGCAAAATGATGAAATTGACAGAATCAGATAATATTAAAATAAACAGCAGACTTGTGGTTCAACAATGTACCTAATGAAGCACCTGTATTGTAGTATCTCCCAAATTCTCACAAGAGAGAAATACTAATAAAAATAAGGTATATGAATTTTAAAAATAAACACTAATATCCTAGAATAAGCACTAATAGTCTAATTATAAAAATGAGAATAAATCCTATGGCATAGGCATATTATTAAAAATTACTCAGCTAGTGTCATGTAAAATTTAATTCTGCCCAAAATATGAAGATAAGGTACTTTGAGATCCTCAACCATCTGTCCCTGCTAATAATTAGCAGCAGCATATATACATCTGTCCCCCAGAAGCTGGTTAATGTGCAGTTGCTAGAATTCTGTTATATTTCCATGTTGGCCTACTTATTTATTTATTTTTAAAAGATTCATTTTCCATTTATTTATGCATAGACGAATGGGGGTATTGGCCAGAGGTGCACAGGTGAGAGTATTCACCAGAGACAGAGTGGGGAGCGGAACAAGCAGACTGACGGAAATACACTGCTGCACCATGTGGTCAACTACCGGACCAAGGATTGAACTCCTGACACAGTAGTTGGCAATAGCTTGATAGCACAGAGACTTTAACCTCTGTACCACCAGGGAGGTCTTCCATGTTGGCCTATTTATTTATTTTTAATGATTTATTTATTTATGCATACAAGAGCTGGGGTATGGGCCAGAGGTGCAGGAAGTGAGAGGATTCATTAGACAGAGTGGAGAGCAGAACAGGGGGATCTACTGAAATATACTGCTGAGGGGAGCAGCGGGCAAGGCAGGAGAGGTCTGCTGCACCATGTGGGTCCCCTCCCTGGCAAGGGATTGAACTGGCGCTGCTGTGCCGCGGATGCTTCATAGTGTGGCACTCAACCCGCTGTGCCACCAGGGAGGCCCTGTCCTATTTAAAGATATGTTAATCCAGAAGGAAGTGTTCTTCACAGTCATAAAATCATTTCATGGAAAAATTGAATTTAAAATCTCTATCTTCTGCATCACTTCCAGACACTTACCATTGAACAATAAAACTCCCATTGTTAACTGACTAATAATAGTAATGATAATAATAAAGTTTATATGTGAAATGTAAGAAGCAGATACCTAGTATCTTGACAGTACTTTTCATGTTAAAATGAATCCAATTGTCCTCCTGGGAGAAAAAATAATCATTTAAACCTGCATGAAGTGACTAGAAACAAATATGAACACACATTTTTTTTTAAAATAAATTCAATTTCTAACTCATTACCTTAACTCTATCCTTGTCTAACTTTCCAACATATATCTCCTGCCCAACTGGAAGTGGGATAAAAGAGTTTTATGGGTAATGAAGAGATTATAAAACAGATGACATTTAAAAACTCAATTGTAAATATTTCATTTGAAAAGAGAAACAGAAAGGATGTACAGACACAGATGGGGACTATTCAAACATACCCATGTCCACAAATGTCATCGTTCATGGCACTCACAGTAGCTGAAGGCCGAATACTGCTTTATTTAAGTCCTTTCCACACTCTGAAAGCTATTGCAACTACATAGTGAGCACTTTGAATTCCCATAAATGTAGAGCAGTTAAGTAGACTGTCTCTGCAAATTGTGGAGGTCAACATCCCAGGATTTCCATGTACATCTGGGAATATTACTTAACCTCCTGTGCCTTGTCTTTTTTCATAAGGGCAACATGATAAAAATGAGTCTTCCTTCACAGAGCAGTTGTAAGGGTATATGGATTTATATATAAATGTCACTTAAAATCAAGTCTGAAGGTTGAGAATGAGATCTCAATAAAGGGTACCTATTCTATTGTATTTTGAGTCCAGAACAATATCTGACCTGTTCTTTGTTTTCTCTGACTACTCCATCTATTTTAACTAAATACCCTTTGGTGTTTTGTTTGTTTGGTTGTTTTTTGAGTTGTTTTCTCCATCTCGTATTTCTCTTCTTACTTTGAGAATCAAAAAGTTTGTGACACTGAGAAAAAAGTATCTTGAATAACGTAAACATTCTGGTTTTCTGTTTCACCCTTGGGTCCAGGAGCCACTCTGTGAAAGAAAATTGGATTTGATTGATTCTACAATCTGAATGTTTTATGTAGATCTGAATTTCACATCCAAGTCAGTGGGATAGAACTTGGTGAAAGAAATAAACATGAAATTATGCTCTTTCTTCTTACAGGCCCAGTTGAGGGGAGGCAAGAGAGGAAGGGAGTCTCTGAAAGTTAACTCATTACAACCCTGGAGCAGACATTATGTCTCCCCTTGCAGCTACTCAAAACATACTGAACAGGGGCCTCCATGGTGGCACAGTGGGTTGAGCACCACACTGTGAAGCATCTGCAGCACTGCAGCACGAGTTCAATCCCCGGGCAGGGAGGAGACCCACATGGTGCAGCAGACCTCTCCTGCCTCGCCCGCTGCTCCCCTCAGTGTATTTCACTCGATTTGCCTGTTCTGCTCCCCAGTCTGTCTCTGGTGAAATCATCTCATCTCCCACACCTCTGGCCTGAACCCCACCTCTTGTATGTGTAAATAAATAAATCTTAAAAAAAAAAACATACTTAATAGAACAGACTTGGGATTCTGTTGTACATGAGCAGTGATTCTTTCTCATTTCAAGGATTTTCCCAGTACTTATGATAGAACACAAAATGTCTTAGGAGCTCTGAGACCATTTTCAAAATGAATGCTATGTGTTATTAACAATATGGCCCTAAATATTTTGGGTGACCTGCAATTAAAGCTTTATGTATTGAGAGCAAGAATTAACTGCCCGTGGTATCATAAGTACCTGACTTAAATCCACTTCTTACTACATCTGGTTTTTAATCTCTCATTAGATTTAACTTTAATGTCTTAAGCATCTACATTTTGGGTAGAGTGGAGTATACAAACTTAGCAGGAGTAATCGTCCCATCTTTAGCCTTATACAATCCTTTAAAGCTTAGAGTTTAAATGTTCTTATTCTTTAAAAAAAAAAAAACTATTTATTTATGCATACAAGAGATTGGGTGGAGGCCAGAGGTATGCGGGGGGAGGTGAGAGGATTCACCAGAGACAGAGTGGGGAGCAGAACAGCTAGATCTACTGAAATACACTGCTAAAGGGAGCAGCGGGCGAGGCAGGAGAGGTCTGCTACTCCATGTGGGTCACCTCCCTGGTCAGGGATTGAACTTGTGCTGCAGTGGCTACTGATAGCTTCACAGTGCTAATAGTTAATCCCTTGCACCACCAAAAAGTCCCTAAATGTTTTTATTCTTAATTATACCTGGAACGTATAGCTCAATTTGAAATCTCTCTTCATGGCAGTGCTCCTTCTGGTAATCACAGATTGTACATGTTCTTCTCTCTTGCTCTAAGTAGCCTTATGTATGAATTAAGTGCATGTGATACAAACACTACAGGAGATTAAAATACAATAAAAGCATCAAGATCTTTTGGGCACTTATTACACATAAATTAAATCACCAGTTGTGTGAGAAAAAAAGCTGTTGATTTAGTATACTCAAGGAAATCACATCCTACTTAGAGAACAGATTCTGTAATCTTCATTCTATCTCACTGTTGGTAGATTTCTCAGTTTTATCTATTAGATTGTAAATCTTTGATAGTAATAGTTAAGGTAATCATCTGCATTTGTAATACACAGCATGGTCCTATAAAAGTACAGAGCATATTAAACAGTAAATATTTGTTGAGCAACTTCAATAGCTATGGTAAGGGCAGAGAAATGTATTTATAAACAGAACAAAACAAAACAAACCCTGCCCTCTGGAACTTACCTTCTGGTAAGAGTGTTGTCAAGTGAGTGAAGACGAGAAATGACTAAATAATTAGCAAGTATACGTAGATATGAAGTGATAAAGTTGACAACACTAGATACTAGACAATAAAGAATACCGATTCATGAGAAATGGAAAAAAAATAAGATGAGTCCTGTTACTGCCTCAGCTGGTTATAACTGAGACATTTCATTATTGAACCATGAGGAAAATTCCAGAGACCTAATTAATATATGTATAATAGGACTTCCCAAAGACAGAGGAAAAAAACAGTCCCAAGTTACCCAAATTTGATGAAAACAAATAAGGCCATGGGTCTAAGAAGCACAGAAAACTATAAGAAAATATCACAAAATGCTACATCAAGAAACAGTTAACATTTGTCAAATTCACTGAAAATGAAAACTCTTAAAAATTTCCAGAGAAATTATACAAAGAGGGACAAATATTAAAATAAAGTCCTTTTGACATCTTATCAGAAACAATTCAAGCAAGAAGTGAATGAAGCACCATTTAAAATACTGAAAGAAAAAAAATACTACCAACTTAGAATTCTGTAACATTTAAAATGCCTTTCGAAAAAAAGAGTAATATAAGGAATTTCACAGCTAAACACAAGGTGAAAGTATTTATCACTGGCAGGTCTATACACAAGAATTGAAAAACGGGGGGCAGGGACTCCCCGGTGGCACAGTGGGTTAAACAGCGCACTATGAAGCAAACTGCAGCTGCTGCAGCACGAGTTCCGAGTTCGATCCCTGTGACCCCTGCTGCTGCTGCCCAACGTTAGGGTTTACATGGCTCAGCAGACCTCTCCTGCTGTGCCCACTGCTCCCCTCAGCAGTGTACTTCCATTGATCTGCCTGTTCTGCTCCCCGCTCTCTGTGGTGAATCCTCTCACCCCCCCACACCTCTGGCCTGTGCCCCAGTGCTTGTATGCATAAATAAATAAATCTTAAAAAAAAAAAGAAAGAAAAAGTGGGGGCCTCCCCAGTGTCCTAGGTGTTAAGTGTCAGTGCAATCACTGCCATGGTCTGAGTTAATCCCCAACCAGGGAGCTACCCCATGTATGGCACAGAAGGCCTCTCCTATCTCACATGCTGCTCCCCTCAGCTATGTATTTCAGTATATTTGCCTGTTTTCTCCCCATTCAATCTCTGGTGAATCCTCTCAACCCCCCCACACACATCTGGCCTACACCCCAGTGACCCTAGTTCTTCTATGCAAAAATAAATATGTAAATCTTAAAAAAAAATAACAGAATCGATACAGGAAGTCATTCACAAGGAAGGAAAGGGTTATCAAATGAAAATAAATATCCACAAACATAATTAAGGGCTACTAAAAATGGAAACTACATGTGATAACATTTAAGGAAGAAATTCCATCAACTTCACACAAATTCACTCAGATATCTTAAAAAAAAAATGACTTCTCCAATACTTTTTATTATTACAGACACTAAAACCAAAAAAACTTATTATAATTGAACCAAATAATCTATAATACTAATTATAATGATTAAGCTGATTAAGACTGAATTATGACTTGAAAATCAATAATGTAATTCACCATTAATTCAATAATAATTAAAAATAAAAACATTCACATTTATGATATACAAAATCATTTTAAAAATTCTGCCATCCATTTTTGAAGAAAAACAATCTCTTAGTAAATAGGCATAGAAATAAACTTGTTCAAAGCTGACGGAGAGAATGTTTGAGACTAAATTATTTCAGTTTGGGAATAATTTAATTACTAGGTGATCCATATTAAATAATGATTTAATTAATGACTTAATTGTCTAGTTTTGTAGAAAAACTAAATTCATTTCCCATGAAATCAGAAGACGGTAAGAATGTTACTCTTTTTATTCAGCACTGATCTGGCAGTGCTAGCCAATGCAATAAGGTAAGTAAAAGATATCAAAATGATTGTAACTAAAATGTGAGAATTAAAGTTTTCTGTATTCACCAACATGTCTGTCCTGTCCACAGAAAAAAAAACTTAGGATTCATATAAAATGAGCAGAATCAACAAAATGAATTTAGGAATGCTATAGGATACAAGAAACAGTAAAACCTATAAAATAAATGCAAAATTAAAGACAAGGTAACAGAGATACCATTTAAAAGATATGTAGGAAAATATCAGGAGGAAGGAACAGAGATGCATATATTGTTCCTATATATACAAAAACATATACAAGAACATGATATTGTTCTTATATATAAAATGCAAAAACACAATTCTGAAAATAATACATAGATTTAATACTCAAAGATAATATTCAGAGAATAAGATTAAATATAAACTGGAAGGAGCCCCTGGTGGTTCAAAGGGTTTAAGTCTCAGCACTATCAAGCTATATGGGCAGCCACTGCAGCACAAGTTCTATCCCCTGAAAGGAGCTGACCCACATAGTGCAGCAGACCTCACTGCCTTGCCCGCTGCTCCCCTCAGCAGTGTATTTCACTTGATCTGCCTGTTCTGCTCCCCACTCTGTCTCTGATGAATTCCTCTCATCCCCTCACCTCTGCCCTGTACACCAGCTCTTGTATGCATAAATAAATAAAATCTTATACACACACACACCCTGGGAGAATATCTATGGAAGACCATTATCTCACAATATGAAATCTCAAAACTTAAATGAAGAAAACAATCTAGCAAAAAAAAAAAAAAAGGTAAATATTTGAAATGACACTTCTCCAAAGATTAAATGACAAATGTCAAAAAAAAAATGCCAACATCTATTAGTCTTTATGGAAGAGCAAATTTAAACCACAATGAATACACCAAGACACAGAGTGGAATTGTAAACAGGGTGGTCCCCAGGAAAAGAAGAAGTTCCAGAATCCCGGTTCCGCCCTAAGTGGGTGGAGATGAGCAGGGATAAGAAGATGCTGGAGAGAAGAGATTGGAGAACACGGAAGGAAGGAAGGAGGAAGCAGCATGGAAAGCAGCAAGGAGACATGGAGGAGGCACATGTTGCAGAGGGCCATGTAAAGAAACTGCGCTTGCTTCTTGGTCCTGGACTGGTTGGAACAGATGTGGGTGAGAGACCCTTGCGGAGGTGAACAATGGCAGGTTTCATCTTGATTTTGATTTTGCTCTTTTCCTCCCAGATTTGTCTGACTCTTACTGACACTTTTCTATGGATCTCCACTGAAAGATTCTTTAGATTTGTGGCAGGCTTTTGGGCCTTGCTTTGAGCCAATCCTATTTGGCTGGACTTTTACCCTCAAGGAGATGGGTAACTTTGGATGCTTGACTTAGTAACTATGTTCTTTGTCTTTTCTGTATTGTTCCCTAATCGTATTAAAGTTCCTTTCCATTAAAGGCCTTATATGTTTGTCTTCATGCAGCGGATGGCAGAACCCATTTAGACAGAGCAGGTTTGGGGGTTCTAGGGTGCTCCTCTCCCTGCCCTGTAATAGAATAACAAATATTGAATACACTGACCATACCAAGGCTATTCTGATCCAGTTAAGCAAACTGGAACACCAAACTGGAATGCATAAACACTGCTGGTAGATATTAAAAATGATACACAATTAACAGTTCTTAAAAATCTCTGCATACACTAACTACTCTGTGATGCAGCTGTATGATATGTGATTACACATTTTCTTCCAAAGACTTGAAAATAAGACCGTATACTGTAACGTGAAATGTTAAAGAATACAAACTACTGCAGGAAATAGATCAATACTGAGGGTGCCTTTGGAAAGAGGAATGGTGGAAGAAGAGATTACAAAGTGGTAAAAGGAAATTCCTGAGAGTCTGTCATTATGTTTATTTTGATGATGGTAATGATAGGTGTCTATTTGTGTCTAAACACTTAAACAATTTAATGTGCACAGCTTATTATGTCAATGAAAATGAGTAAAGTTGCTAAAAACAAAAGAAAGTGAAAGATATTCAGCTGAGATTGAAAGGAAACAAGAGATAAAGCCAGAAAAGAGAGAGAGTCCAGCCAGAAAAACAAATGTGGGAGCTAAGGACAGAATTACAGGGGTTCAGACCAATATGGGGGTAATGCACAATGGCAAGGGGCCTTCCGGTTGGCACAAGGGGTTATGTCACAGCACTGTGATATTATCCACAGCCACCACAGCATGAGATTGATCCCCAGCCAGGGAGCTGATCCACATGGTCCAGCAGACCTTTCCTGTCATGCCTGCTGCTCCCCTCAGCAGTGTATTTCAGTAGATCCCACCTGTTCTGCTCCCTACTCTGTCTCTGGTGAATCATCTCACCTCCCTTCCACATCTCTGGCCTACACCCCAGTTCTTGTATGCATAAATAAATAACAAAAGAAAACAAAACACAATGGCAAAATTCTAGATAAATGTATTACAAGACTTAGCATGATTTTCTGATAGATCTGGAACGTGGAATATGAAAAGAAGCAGTCCTATTAAAATAACTACAAAATGTTTGAATAAGCATTTAAAATACATAGATGGGCCTCCCTGGTGGCGCAGTGGGTTAAGCAACGCACTATGAAGCAAACTGCAGCCACTGCAGCATGAGTTCGATCCCTGCTGCAGGCCAGGGAGGGGACCCACATGGCACAGCAGACCTCTCCTGCTGTGCCCGCTGCTCCCCTCAGCAGTGTACTTCTGTTAATCTGCCTGTTCTGCTCCCTGCTCTGTCTCTGGTGAATCCTCTCACCCCCCACACCTCTGGCCTGTACCCCAGTGCTTGTATGCATAAATAAATAATAAAAAAAATACATAGCAGGTGCAAATGAAGAGGATTGTTACTACGTTTCAATAGTTGAATTATTAACTCCTACTCATAAGCTAACCGAGTTTTGCTAACCTTTCACTATGTAGAGATGGGAAGCTTCTTACATAGTGGTTGAAAGTATTATATCCTATACCTGAGCCTAGACAGGAATAATTCCTATAAGGGCAGACTGAATTTCTTTCCATTATCACCAAGCCAGCATTTATGGCTGAAACACAAATAACAAAGAGACCAGAAATTCTTATCAAGATGAAGGTGAACTTCAGCATTAAGACTGACAGAATTACCAATCATTTCATCCTTTATACTCATGTATTGAAAGAAATGTCACTCTTCTGGAGAGGAAATCTACTCATGTACTTAGGTAAAACATACTATGATAAATTGCATTTTACTTTATCACAGTAAAGCATCCATTCTAAAACCTTCCCCCTCCCAAAATGTTGAACTCCTGATAACCTCTAACACAAAACCTGCCTTCATTCCACTGCTTCATCTCCATAGACACAGAAGTGGAAATACTTAAAAGACAAATAAGTATAGATGGGCTTCAGAAGTGAGGGCAGGATGACAGCTATTTTAAACTGGCTATTGGCACTGAAAGATATAATGGTAATAATAATAGTGGTAACAGTTACTAGAATGTATTGAATGTTCACTGAGTAACAGGTTAAATGTTTTAAGCTCATTTTAATCAATTTTCTCTGAAAACCTCTAAATGCAGTACACTGACTTTGGCCCAAATCTTACAGCTAAGTAAGCTGAGTTCTGAGGCACTTAAATTGTCCAGACTGGTAAGTACGAGAAAGCAATCTTATGGCACATCCCTCTGAAATCAAAGACTAAATCCTTAACCCTTAGACTATTCCATTATCCATTGTAAATCATATTTTTTTTGCTCCAACATTGGATGGGAATTAGTAGATAGGTGGATGGTTTGTCTAAGTCACTAAAAAACCAAAACAAAACAGGGCCGCCCTGGTGGCGCAGTGGGTTAAGCAACACACAATGAAGCAAACCGCAGTCACTGCAGCACGAGTTGGATCCCTGCTGCCGGCCAGGGAGGGGACCTACATGGTGCAGCAGCAGACCCCTCCTGCCTCGCCCGCTGCTCCCCTCAGCAGTGCATTTCAGTTAAATCTGCCTGTTCTGTTCCCCTCTCTGTCTGGTGAATCCTCTCACCTCCCGTGACTCTGGCCTGTACCCCAGCTCTTGTATGCATACATAAATAAATCTTTAAACACACACACACACAAAACTATTAGCTTAAAGCACCAAGCAGTCTAAAATTACAAAGAGAAGGGACACTCAAATTTGACTGAGATTTGAAAAATCAACATAAAAGCGATAGAGTAAGTGCTATGAATAACAAGACCTTACTAGGTGTGAAAAGAGGAAAATGGCAGTACTGAAGACAATACAGTAGGAACAACAACATGAGACATCAAATGACCTGTCAAGTTCAGACAGAGATAAAGAGTGAGATCTGGCTGGGGTGCAAGGGCATAGACAGAGGTAGTAACATTTTTAAAAGAGATTTGAAAGAAGCCAAGGTTGCAGGATCTAGCATAATATGCTTACATTCTTGTCTTAGATCTGCTGTGGTACATTAGTGGAAGTTGGTAGGGGAGACTGTATATGGATGACATACTGTTACACTTCGAAAAACAATCAAGTAAATTCTGTGACCAAATGATTATTAAAAGCCCAAGAAAGTTCCTTGCAATCATCAGCTATTAACTTTATTGGTGAAAGTCAAGAGTCTCTATAGAACAGATATCTTTAAAGTTTTCTGATCATAACTATAATTACTATTTTCATCAAAAGGAAAAAAGATTTTAAAGTTCTTACATCTGCTTGTATAGCATAATACTGCACTTTAATTTTTCTGGTAATGTGACAGACTTCTGCTATATCTTAATGTTAACATACTAAAATATTTTAGGATATGTTAAACGTATTAATATATTCAATATTTTAGTTGAAATGAAACTTACTTGTTTCATTTGGCTGAAATGACCTAAGAAGTTTCCTAGTTTATTTTTCTCATTTTTGAGATGACAGCACTGAGATCCAATAAATTGTGAAACGGTTAATTAGTTGAGGAAATCAAGGCCACTTAAAAATGGTAATTCTTCCACTATTTGAATTCCCTGACTTTAGTCTAGTCAAACAGAACCTAAACCTATTTACAGTGATTGGAGCATCATGGAAACTACTTAACTGGGTGTGTAATAAAGAAACAAGCTCAAGGATTTCATTTAGTGAGAAATGATCTACAAATAACAAAAATAAATTAAAATTAAACTAGTTGGATATTTACTATGCCGGGCACTGTGACTTCCATATGCCAAACTGTTTAAAGTGTTTTTAGAACTACAGATACTGTGTTCTTGCATTCTCCAATGGTCATGTCATACAGGTATAATGAAATATTCTCATTTTATATAGGAAAAGTCTCAGAAAGATTAAAAAACACCTGTGTGATCTCACAGACACTACTTCTCAGATTCTGAATACTGCACTGGATTGATGAAGGTTAAACCTTCTGCTCGAACTAAAACACACTATAGTCGTCTTCACAGTCCAGCTAGAAAAGGTAAACCTGTTGAGTTACTTCATCCTCTTCTATACTTCACAACTAAAAATAATCCCCTTTTTTAAAAAGATTTATTTATTTTTGCATACAACAGCTGGGGTGCAGGCAATTGGTGGGGGTGGTGATGGGGAGAGGATTCGTCAGAGAGAGTGTAAAATAGAACAGGCAGATTGACTGAAACACACTGCTGAGGGGGAGCAGAAGGTGAGACAGGGGAGGTTTGCTGTGCCATGTGGGTCACCTCCCTGGCTGGGAATCAAACTCTGGCTTCAGTGACTGCAGAGAGCTTGATAGTGCTGACACTTAACCTGTTGTTCCACAGAGAGGCCCTAATCCCTTCTTTGTATTGGAAGAACGGTCAAGAAAATAAGGGCTTGGAGTAGTAAATATTTGCATACTATATTTCCCCACTGTCATTCTCATAAGCTAAGGGCTTCATGATCCAGCGTGTGGAGCTATTGGAAGCATTCACCTTTGTTGAAACCCTCTCTTCTATAAATGAAACTCAGTACTCACAAACTTTACCTTCTGTGATGCAATACAAATATTACATTGCAGTTTTTCAGTTATTTTATTTTGTTTCACAGAGAGGCTACATGAAATATATGATTTTATTGATATATTAAATATAATTGATATAATATATACACACAAAATTGACTAACCTAACTTTATTTCACTATTAGCATTCAATAACAACTCTAGACTTTTTCTTTTTATAATACATTCCTGCTACTGAGTCAAATAAATACAACTATCATTGTATAAACTTCCAAAATTGTAGTTTTAGGAACAAATGGTGAATAAAATGTAATTAAAAATAATTTCTCTGCTAAGTTATACTTCCACACTTAAATGGAAATACACAGAGGTTCAAAATTCAAATGAAGGGAAATCGGTACCATAACCTTTTTCTCAAAAAAATACCAGTCATGGGGCCTCCCTGGTGGCACAGTGGGTTAAGCAATGCACTAGGAAGCAAACTGCAGCCACTGCAGCATGAGTTTGATCCCTGCAGCCAGTGTGGGGGGGGGCACATGGCCCAGCAGACCTCTCCTGCTGTGCCCGCTGCTCCCCTCAGCAGTGTCTTTCAGTCAATCTGCCTGTGCTGTTCCCCATTCTGTCTGGTGGATCCTCTCACTCCCCACATCTCTGCCCTGTACCCCAGTTCTTGAATGCATAAATAAATAAATCTTTTTTAAAAAAACAAGTCATCAAAGGACCACCACACTCTTTATATTCTTCATATTAAATTGGTGAGGTCCCCTGGTATGGTTCTGTATAGATGCTGGAGATTTCAATTGTCTTCATGTTTCCTTTATGTATTTGAGGTGCTAGCACACTGCATTTTTTTTTGCATTTCTTCCATATAAAAAATAGGAGGAATAGAGAAAGTAGTGTTCCTGGCTCACCAGCTTCTACAAAGATGACAGAGACTTTGGGTGAAATGGCTGGTCCTTCACAATTGCAAGGTGAGCTTTAAGGAACACAGGGTCATGAGAAAGAAAAGGCAAAAAAATGAGAGGAGAGCGCAGAAGGAAAGCCCATTTAAAAAAGATTGGGAGGTTGAGAAAGGTTTTTGCTGTTGTTGCTGAAGTGCATTTCTTTACGTTCTCCTAATATTAAACAGAAACATGATTTTCAAAGAACTCAATCACCCAGTCAATAATTATTCTAAATATATCAGACCACTTGAGGGCACTGTGGCATTGCATTTTGGTCAAGTGACCTTTCAAAACTCAACTCAGAATAATCTAGATTTTTTTTTTTCTCCAAATCCCAGGGTGAGCACACACAGGTACTCTGGGGTAATGCCTGTACATGTGGATGGGCATAGCTGCGTGGACATATAAATCAGTTAGTGCCCCACCGAGGCAGCTCCAGGACCAGAGATTGCTTTCCACAGCCAACCTTTACTATATGCTTCAGAGATTTCTTTTACTGGTTGCTCAGGCTGAACTATGATATTATGAGTTTCCAATTGCAGTGATAATGGATCATTTTTGGCATTTCCCACTCATTAGAA
This sequence comes from Galemys pyrenaicus, assembly GCA_019455555.1. Classification (NCBI taxonomy): domain Eukaryota; kingdom Metazoa; phylum Chordata; class Mammalia; order Eulipotyphla; family Talpidae; genus Galemys; species Galemys pyrenaicus. The sequence continues at coordinate 5,509,583 of JAGFMF010011458.1, read as the reverse complement.
TCTGTGCCAGTGTGATGGATTAATTTAGGGGCATTTTCTGTCCTTGGTATAATCATCAGGAAGGGAATGAGAATGGCTGCTGCATTGAGTAAATTACAGCACAGGATCCAGGATGTAAAAAAACGCAGGAAGAGAGATGTATGGAAATAGGGTGTGTGTTCCTAAGACTTAGCTGAGAAAGGTAGAAGTCTCTGCTCGCTAGCTGGGATAAGAATCAGCGTGCAGGTCACAGTGGAATGCAGTGCTAATATCAGAAAACGTTTAAATGTATGCTAATAGAGCTGGATCCCCTCATGCAGTAATTTTCCTTTTTATTAAAAATCATCTGACTGCAATAAAAATCATGGAGTCTCTTTATTTGCCATTTGCTTTGTTTTACATTTAGAATTCTTGTCATAAAAGAAATACCAAAGACCTGAGTTTTCGTTCTTTTCTAAAATAATATGGATCGGCAAATTTCTTTGATAAATGCATATATTAAAAATCTGTAGTGTGCTCAGCACTGTGATAAAAATGGGAAATAATACAAAGTTTTAAGAGCTCCTAATGCCCTTCCCTACTCATGACATCCTTTGAATAAACTGAAGTACTTTTTTAAACTAATGAAATAACTGCTATGTGAGCTGGCTTCTTATGATCTTAAGTTCACCCCAATTTATTTAAAAGATATAACATTCTGATTCTACATTTTTGTCTTCAGTAAATGAAGCCTGGGATTGAAAAAAAGCCTTGAGCCTCACTCATATGATTAATTAAATCTGCCAATAACCTTGGAAAAGTCCCCTGTGGCACAGATTAAATAGAGAACATAGCCACCGTTTATAACTTGTATATGCTGAGAAATCTGATGTAATCCTGTTAACAGAGAAAAAAGAAAGAAAAAGTAGACTATATGACAGAGTTAAAAATATAAAGGAACACAGGAAGGAATGGCTAATTTAAATATTAATGAATGACAAAAATTTTAATAGAGATTCACATGAATGTGGAATAGGGAAGACTTGGATGCATCTGCAACATGCCTATATATCATAAAACATGGGAGATGAAACATAAAAGTTTAGCAGCCTCAGAGTGTTATTAATGCATGATGAGAAAGAAAAGATAAAGGAGGCAGCTGGACACAGGGGCTTAACCTGAGACCTCGAGAAGAGGTGCTTTCTGCTTCAAATAAGGATTTTATGAATTACAAAGAATAAAGAACAAATCTCTAATAAATTAGGGTACAGGAAATAGCAGCTAAAAGGAAAACTGAGTTAATGGAACTCTGAAAGAAATTAGATGAAATTTTATAAATATGCCAAAATGAAGTAATAACTTTAGAACAATATAAGAAACTGATTTTTTAAATATTTGTTTTTCAGAAACCTCCTTAGTAGGGAATAGGCATACTATCAAATGACAATACTAAGTGGGACATAAGACGCCTATCTGATGGGATGTCGTAAAGGGGATTTTAAAACGAACTAATGGGGCCCTCCCTGGTAGCACAAGGGGTCAAGGTGCAGCACTATGAGGCTGTCCACAGGCTGCAACACAGGTTCAATCCCCTGGCCAGGGAGCTGACCCACATGGCACAGCAGATCTCTCCTGCCTCGCCTGTTGCTCCCCTTAGCAGTGTATTTCAGTAGATCTGCCTGTTCTGCTCCCCACTCTGTCTCTGGTGACTCCTTTCAAGCCCCCACACCACTGGCCTATACCCCAGTTCATGTATGCATAAATAATCTTTAAAAATAAAATAAAAACAGCTAATGATTTAACTTATTTCTCCCTTAATTCAATACCAGCAAGAAGATCCTTTAATATCTTCCAATTAAACATTTGGAAATATTTATATGCAGACACTATATGCTCATTATAGTAGTAGATATTGTTAATATCAGGATAAAGTCAGCATATACTTTAAATAAAATAACACATTCACATTTTATTTAAGCAGTTAAATTAAAATCCTAGGAGAATTTTATACAAGTTTGAAAAGGTGATTCAAAATATATAAAAAAGCACAAGTGTGGAAGAAGCAGAGATTATGCATTATTTCACAAGGACAATAAAGTTACAGTACAGAAAACAAATATTATAAAACTTACTGGGGATTATTAATATCAGCAGGTTTACATGTATAACATGCTGATGGCTGCAGAAAGGGAACATCACTTAAATTTGGGGACAACAGATTACATTCATTTTAATAATAAAATGAGGGGCCTCCCTGATGGCACAAGGTGTTAAGCATTGCACTGTGAAACATCCACAGCCACTGAAGCATGAGTTCAATCAGGCCACAGAGGTGAACCACGTAGTGCAGCAGACCTCTCCTGCCTCGCCTGCTGCTCCCCTCAGCAGTGCATTTCAATCTCTCTGTTCTGTTCCCTACTCTGTCTCTGGTGAATCCACTTACCCCCTACACCTCTGGATTGTACCCCAGTCGTATATGCATAAATAAAATCTTAAAAAATAAAATAAAATGGATGTTACATTGCAGAGATACCCACCAAATCCTTCAAATGAGACAAGAATTTAAATGTAAATTCCCAAAACTTCAAACATTTAAAATACTGAAGAAAATCTATGTTGCTTCTAGAAATGGTTATCAAATTGATTCATATTAAATAGTAACTAGAACAGATGTTTCAAACATCTGATTACATTCAAATTAAGAAATTATGTTCCTCCAAATATACTATAAGGTGAAACAGAAAGCCAACAAGTGAGAGAAATAATTTCAGCAAATGTAACTGATAATTACTATCTAAAATATATGAAGAAAAATTATAAATCAACAATAAAGTAGCCCTTTTATTTAAAGAAATGGAAAAAATCATGAACAGATATCGCCTTAATGAAATGCTGAGGAACATGAAGACCTAAATGTCCTACCCATTTTATCAGTAAAAACTGGAAGTCTGGTAATAATGAATGTGAAAATGATACAGAGGTAGAGAGGAAAGATGCTGTTAGGACTATTTTAGAAATATCTTTATAGTATTTCACAAATTTTTAGCATTTGTGTATTTCATGACCTAGCAATGGAATTCCTAGGTATATACCCTGGAGAAATGCTGTGTTCACCAGTAAATCCGCAGAAGAATAGTGATTACTGCCTTGTTCACAATAGTTAGGAGTTGGGGAAAAATTCATAATTGGTTAGTTCAACTCTAATATACTTACCCAAGGAAATATTAACAGAATCACAAAAAACTATTATACAAAGTAGTTGCCCTTCAGTTTTGTATCATTCAATGACAAAGGAAGTCAGATAAGATTATATACTACCACATGTTAATAATGCTCAAAAGAAGCAAACACAGTTTTAAGAAAGGCATTGCAGCAGGGTAGACCCCAGGAAAAAGATGATGTTCCAGGTTCCCTGCCCCACCCAGGGAGCAGGGAGGAGAAGATGTTGGAGAGGAGACTGGGGAAGAGGGAAGCAGGATGGAGAGCAAGAAGGAAACTGGCAGGAGGCACATGGAGAGAGAGAGAAGCTGTGCTTACTTGTCAGCCAGCCTTAGACCGGTGGAAAAAGATAGGGGTGAGAGACCTGTGGGGAGGTTAACAACGGTAGCTTTTAGCTTTAACTTCATTTTGCCCTTTTCTTCCCAGATTTGCCTGGCTGTTTCTGACCTTTTCTATGGGTCCCTGGTGGAACTTGCATTAGACTTGTGACAGACTCAGTAGCCCACCTTTGGGTCAACCCTGTTTGGGTGGACTTTTACCCATTAGGGGATGAGTAACTCTGGGTGCTTGTTTTGGAAACTATACTCTTTGTCTTTTCTGTATTGCACACTAAGTGTGATAAAGTTCCTTTCCATTAATGGGCTTTTGGACTAAAGTATGTTTTGTCTTGATGTGGTAGATGGCAGAACCTGGGGTGGGCAGGTTTGGAGATTCTGGGGTGCCTCTCTCACTGCCCTGTGACAGCATCAGGGAAAATCCCGAAAGTAGAAATTCCCCAATGTAACATGTTTAAATAAAGATGACAAATAGCAATTATTGCAGTGCATCTACACTATATATATATTAATAACATTGATATCTACTATTAAGAAAAGAGATGTGTATATAGAAGCAAGCGAAAAAAAAAAAGGACTCCACAAATTAGTTAAAATAAAAATGATGTCTATATGACTAGGTATATAATTTACAAACATATATATATATATAATTGACATTCTAATTCAGGTGGCTAAGAGATATTAGGAGGATGCCTTTGCATATATAGTTATATTAACCAAGGTTTCTTCAGAGAACCCAAACCAACAGGATGTATCTATATAGAAAGAAATTCCTTATCATTGGTTAACACAATTATGGAGGCTGAGAAGCCACACATTCTGCTTGGATATAATAAAGTTCCAGTCAAGCCAAAGTCTTGAGAACTGGGAGTGTTAATATATGCCAGAAGGGTAGCCAGCCACTCCCAAACAAATGGAGTGCATGCTCTAAAATGGGGTCCCGCCATCTTCTGCAAAAACACAAAGGAAGCAGACTGCTAGTATAATAGATCTTTAATAGAATTGACATGTACAGAAAGAGAAGAAATTTCCTAACAAGAATTTCCCAGTAAAATACCCCAAATGACCCATTCCCTTGTGGGCACATGCCCAACCAGACAGGGACAGCCTGAAGCAGGGCCACTGAGACCTAAACCCTTGCCACAAGCCTAAGCCACCTTCTTACAGTGAGCCATAAGATAGAGATTCTGATTCAGACCCAGAAATCTGGGCCAAAAGGAGATACCGCATCAAGATAACTGCTGCCATTGTCAGCCTCCCCACCTGTCTTTCACTCATTTATCTCTTCCAAGTGTCTCTACCTGTCTCTCCCCCATGTATCTCCTTTTTTTTTTTTTAAGATTTATTTATTTATGCATACAAGCACTGGGGTACAGGCCAGAGGTAAGGGGGGGTGAGAGGATTCACCACAGAGAGCGGAGAGCAGAACAGTCAGATCAACRGAAGTACACTGCTGAGGGGAGCAGCGGGCACAGCAGGAGAGGTCTGCCGCACCATGTGGGTCCCCTCCCTGGCCGGCAGCAGGGATCGAACTCATGCTGCAGTGACTGCGGTTTGCTTCATAGTGCGTTGCTTAACCCACTGCGCCACCAGGGAGGCCCTGTATCTCCTTTTATGTCTCCTTCCCAGCAGTACCAAGGGGTAAGTAGGGACAGAGACAAGAGCTCCTCTCTTTTTTTCCCTTTTTTTTTTAGCCCACCTGCCTGGTTCAGCTCTGCTGCTGCTCATTAAGTGGAGGCAGGAAACATGGTCCCTGGAGTACTGAAGATAGAATTTCTAGTCCATGAAACAACAGGCTCAAGACTTAAGAACTGATGGTTCAGTTCAAGTCAGAAAGCAGGGAAAGAGTGATGTCATTTAGTAAAACTGAAACATTAGGTAGACACAGTTGCCTCTTACACACACAGTCACCCTTGTTTCTATTTGGCCTTCAGCTAATTAGAAAAGACCATTCATTTTAGGGAGGAGCTCTCACTTTATCAATCTACCAATTCAAAGGTGATTCTCATCCAGAAACACCTTTAGACAGGTTCACATTAATGATTGACTGATGTTTAGCATTCTGTGTCCCAGCCAAGTTGACACATCAAATTTAACTATTACAGTAGAGACAGTGCTTGGGAGTATGCGCATGGGGCATGTGTGCCTGATTGTGGGCACCTGGAATTTGGGTGTGCATGCAGGTGTGTGCACACCTGAGCCTAAAGGCTGGGCTAAAAGCAATGGTGGCAGTGGCTTTGAAAGGACAAGTGTGGTGACTACAGAAGAGGCGTGACTGCAGTAAGACCTAGAGGGAATGTCAGATGCAGAGAAAAGGCACCAAGATTCGCAGGGGGCTGGGAGACTCAGCTGCCTCCAGAGCCTCCCAGGCCCGCAGCTGACCTGACTTCCTGCTTGCTTCAACAAGACAGTAGAGGAATACAGGGATGTTGGCAGATAGCACAGACAAGAAATAATGTAGGAACATAAAGAGGACAAACACTGTGAGGTTAAGATACCAGGCAAAAATCATTCACATGCAATGAAAAGTTTACATAGGAGTCACAATGGATATGCTGATTTCACTCATTTTACTTAACTGGGTTTGGTCTACACCCTGTGGAGAACCAGCAGAACCAAAATACCCCTCACCTCACAACTCCCAATCATTCATTCTATCTTGTTTCTGATTTTTCCATACCTGTAGTGGCAGGATGGAGGTGCTGGAGCAAGGTTCAGGATGGTTCTGGGCAGACGGGTCAAGGAAGGAGAGTCTTGGAGCCCTCGGTGGCTTTTCATGCTTTATTTAGTAGAGGTGGCCAGGTACATGGCAGGCATGGGTGCCAGGGGGCCGGGAGGCTGGCGGGCCTCCCAGGCCCCAGCGCATCTCACCCTCTCGGCTGCTTCTTCTCGCTATCGCTCTCTGCTGCTGCTGCTCATCCTGTCGGTTCTGTTGGTCAGTCCTCACAGTTCTCACAGTTCTGGCGTCCTCATGACGCCGCCCATTTATGCCCATGTCCAACACAGGTGCGCCCACTTGCGCATGCCCACCCTGGAATGCTCGCAGCACCTCAGGTGTCCATCATCAGTGGTGGGAGGGTGGAAATACCTTATCAACCTTTACCCTACAATACCTCACTGTGGTGGCAAGCAGGCAGGCATGAGGAGGGCAGGGCGGCTAATGGGAGGCAAGCAGCAACTGAGTCTCCCAGCTCTTTGATCACCACGCCCTCTGTGTCTTCTCTCTGGCTTCTCTTTTCGCCTGTAATGATCTCGGGTCCTGTAATGATCTCGTGATCTCTCGTGCTAGGTGTCTGTACTTATAGGTATGCATGCTCTGTGCTCATGCCTTTCGGCCCCTAATATCCCTATCTATAGCTCACGTGCACCATGCTCATGCTCCCAACCACTTTTGCACCAACAAAGAGTGATTAATTCCATTTTTCCTACACTTACCTTACCACTGATTTTACACATTCAGAGCTCCAGGTCAGTCCAGTGTTATGAACAATATTCCCACTTACTGTCTGTGTTTGATATTATCTCTCTACACCTGAACGTTTGTTTCTTTCCAACCTGTTATATCTCCTTGTCCTCCGGTTGGGGTTTTAGGATGAGATTCCACATCAGGAATTAGCAGTTTGGGAGGAAAGTGAAGGCAGTGTTTGTATCTCCGTTGTCTGGCCTTGCTGGTACCCAGCACCCTGCAGGTATGTTTTGCTCCTACAATATGCTCATTTATGTGTGAGCATCTTGTCAGGCTTCAGATTCTTGCATCATTCCTTGTTGGTTTCCATTAATCTCATCCTTGTCTCTGCAAATAGTACACTTAGTAAACTGTGTTCTGATAAATATTTTCTACCCACACTAGATGGCTATACTACTAATCCCCCAAATTCTCAGGATATTTCAATTTCTCGTTGAATCTTTCTCTTTACCCACATATCATAAATAAAGTCATCACTGATCTCAATTCCAGAGGTAACAATATGATACAATTCAATCCTATTAGTGGCAACTAGTTATAGTTAGCTATTATTACTTAGTATTTCAATTGTTTAGCCACCTATGTATGACTGGCTCAATAATGACATGGCTTTTAAAAGTTAAGTGAATCTGTCTAAAAATTATGTCAGAATTTTACTTTATTATTATATTTTACTAGCCAAGTAAAGATAACCAGGAAGGACAATCTCTATTTTCATTAACATTGCCTAGATGGTAAATAATAAGCCTGAATTTGTTGGATTATTGTCTTACTACAGTGATTGTAAAATTTGCCTGAGAATAAAACCAAAACAAAAAACTGGAACCAAAAGATAAAGCTGCCATATTTTTATCCTCTGCTAAACAATCATCTTGACTCTGGAATTCTAGTTCCTCAAGTCAATCTGAACTATTTTTTTTTACCATAGGCAACCGAACATTCTTCTAAAACTTCTAGTTCCTTCTGTTAAGTCTCATCATAAAACCCCAATCAGAGATATAGGGTGAGGAAATAAATCAGCTTACAGAAAAAGGTCAGAAAGGAAAAAATATCCAAGTGTAGAAAGCAGATGTTAAACACAGACAATAAATGGGAAAATAGTGAATATTGTTCATGACACTGGACTGACCTGGAGGTGTGAATGTGTAAAATCAGTGGTGAGATGAGACATAAACAAATAAGAAACTATGTTTTATAACAAATACTTTTATCAAACATTTTTATTTTATATTTTTAAGATTTAATTATTTATGCACACAACCACGGGGATATAGGCCAGAGGAGTGGGAGTGAGAGGATTCACCAGAGACAGAGAGGGAAGCAGACCACCCAGATCTACTGAAATACACTGCTGAGGGGAGCAGCAGGCAAGACAGGAGAGGTCTGCTGTGCCATGTGGGTCAGCTCCCTAGTCAGGGATTGAACTTGTGCTGCAGTGGCTGTGGTTAGCTTCATAGTGCTGAGATTTAACCCCTTGTGCTACCAGATAGACCTCTATCAGATATTTTTAAAGAATACAGATTCTGTAATAAGGGCATAGGATGTCAGAGTGGTGTCTTTTATGGAGTTTTACAATGGTTGTTTTTTTGTTTTGTTTTTTGCTTTTTCCCAGAATGATCCCACCTCTACAATTCATTTTAGATTATGGGAATTCTAGGACCCCTTTTTCTACTGACCTTCATCATTCCTCATCAGTGCTCTCTCATTCATCCACAGTGGTCCCATGGACATTCCTGGGAATATGTTGAGTAACACTGTGTGTGACTTGTAATGTTGCAGCAACTTCTTAAATATAAACCACTCTGCTTCAAAATTTCTACAACTCCTAGATATTCTTGACCATCAAACTGAACAGCAGCATATCTGTCCCTACCACTTGACACACACAAAGACAAATCAGTCAATTTCCAGAAGTCACTCTGAAGAGACTGGAATGTGTTCATGTTCTGATAGATAAGATTTATTGAGCAATTCTCTGTTTATAAAATATCATATTTAGATTATTTTCATTGTTTGCGCCTTTGATGTTATCCATGACACTATAACAAGTACTTAATATAAATTCTTCTCTTGTTGAAGTATATAGTAAGATAAATTTAAATAGTGAAGTAACATGATCAATTAAAATATCATTATAGCTCTTGTTTTTTTTTTTAAGATTTATTTATTTATGCATACAAGCACTAGGGTACAGACCAGAGATGTGGGTGGGGGGTGAGAGGATTCACCACAGAGAGCTGGGAGCAGAACAGGCAGATCAACAGAAGTACACTGCTGAGGGGAGCAGCGGGCAAGGCAGGAGAGGTCTGCCACGCCATGTGGGTCCCCTCCCTGGCCGGCAGCAGGGATTGAACTCTTGCTGCAGTGGCTGCGGTTTGCTTCATAGTGTATTGCTTAACCCACTGCGCCACCAGGGAGACCCTATAGCTCTTGTTGTAGTCAACTATTTTGCTTTACAAAACAGTGTAGTACTTTAAGTATTATGGACAATGAATGAGGTTGTAAGTCTACAGCATCACTATTACTGGATGACATTTGGAATTGCTACTTTCTGAGGTGTAAGACAATGAAGTTATATATTTTTTTATATATTTTTTTTACTATAGATGAATATTTGGCTATTATAGAGGTTTTTATGGGACAAATGAGATTTACACATTCTATAGAAACAATGGGAAATCAATTAAAAACAATTTGTAGAAAATTGTAGTTAAAATAACAAAATATAATAAAGAAAAATGTAGCAACAAAAAATTAGTAATATAATGTCATAGAGGTGAAAAATTTTCCTTACATGGTATTTAGCAAAAAGTAGACCAAAATATGGTCCATGCATATGTTCTATGAATTTTGAATTTATTACTAATTTCATAGCCTCACAGAATAAATCAAGTCCCGACAGAGCCTTTATATAGTTTATGTATAAGTTTCACTCTTCTTGCAAGTATCACATAAATGTCAACTGAGAATCCAGGAGTTGTATTTGGATAGTGGTAGACACAGTGGTAGCTCACATATGAATAATTATGTTATGACTTGGAAATGCAGCATTTGACCAGTATGACTCTTCCCTTACACACACTGTGACAATGAGCAAGCGCACAGAAATAAGAGTTGATATTGACATAGGGTGTGATAAAGTGAGCTGTTCTAAGTTTGGACACTCAGATATAATATTCTATAAGATAATCATAAGCAATGTTTTCCTTCTTAACCAACATATTTTGAACAGCTATATTTTGAAACTTTAATGCCATGTAATTCTGTAGAATTTTGGGGGTTGGGTAAACAGTGTTCTCCAGATGGAAATATATCATTGCAAAGAGATTTGGACTAGATGTCAGATGTCTGGCTATACAATTTACTTTCAACTGGGTCTGTGACAAAACACTTGACTATTTAAAATGACAGTTCATTTATAATTTGAATGGGGATGAAACGTTTTTCATTAACAGCTACATGGGCCTTTGTAAGAGTCAGGTATGATATCCAAAGAAGTTGTAGTGCTACATGAACATAAGTCTTTTGTACTATTTGCATCTTACCATCTTCTATATTGGGGCATAGTCTTGTCAATTTGTACAGCACAGAGAAATGAAAACTGAATTCATTAGAGTGAAAACAACTTTATATGGCCTCCTGGCAAGCATACCCTTTTTGCTGTCTAAGAAAGCATTTCTCCATAAATAATTGTTGTTCAAACAAAAGGCTTTCCAACTCATGGAACTGCAATCACGTTAGACAAGCATGCACTCCAAAATGCTGTCATTGTTAATCAGACCTTAGAAATAGACATTGAATAATGGAATTTTGAAATGGAAGAAAAAATATGTCTCTATATTCTGGCAGGCTTGTGCTCACATATGAATGAGAACAGACATTTGCAGACAATATTATCAAAAGTTCATGAGCAATAATTGTAGTCTTCACTTGTTTCCCCATTTTGCCAGTTTCTCTCAAGATCAAATGTGAAAAATGCATCTGAAATATTAAATGTGCTATCCAAAAAGCATCATGGAAGATAGATTCTTTAAAACTGTTTTCAGACTCAATTGAAGATTTACCACATGAAGTGGAGATGATTGTAAGTGATTGTAAAATCTGTCACAAGAAATCCATTATTAGCTTCTGTATGTCTAAATGCTAATTAGCTGGCAGAAGCTACTTATACACACAGTTTCTTTCAGAGAATCTTTGTATGTAGACACACTTATATGTATTATATAAATATATATAATTTCATGATATACAAATATATAAATGTAATGAGCACAAACATGGTTTAGTTTTTTACATCTTTCAACTATTAGGCATTACTCTTCTACTAAATATTGCTCACTGTAATTTTAACCTTTTAAAATCTGTTAGTAGAATTATTTAAATAGGATTATCTATAAGTTAAAAAATACTTTTTTACTTTGTCTGGGACAAACCCAGTTGAAGGCAGCCACAAACATCTTCAAAATATGTTGCAGCTACACAGCCACATTAGTATTTTTTGATATATCAATAAAACATTTATTGAAGGTTTACTTTGCACTAATGTTCTGCATAAAACTATTGCAATAGTAGACATGAAGGAGAAAAATAACACCATGGTGATTGTATAAACAATAAGGCATCTTTATTGGTATCTGCATTTCTTTTTTTTTTTAAGTCAAACATTTTCATTATTTCATAAATGGCTAAGCAGAGCCATCAGAAACTCACTTAATTTTACAAAATCAGAGAGTTAAAGTGGAAGGAGCTGTCCAGTAATATAGATCAGTTTAACTCCAAAGTCTACTACACTTCATTATGTTGCCAAAGGTAGAGTAGTCTTGTAGGTAGAGACCCTGCAATTGAATAGACAGAGCCTATTGATGCACAGGTACATAAAACATGGCTGCCGGGGCCTCCCCGGTGGCGCAGTGGGTTAAGCAACACACTATGAAGCAAACCGCAGCCACTGCAGCACGAGTTCGATCCCTGCCACCAGCCAGGGAGGGGACCCACATGGCGCGGCAGACCTCTCCTGCTGTGCCCGTTGCTCCCCTCAGCAGTGTACTTCCGTTGATCTGCCTGTTCTGCTCCCTGCTCTGTCTGTGGTGAATCCTCTCACCCCCCCACACACACCTCTGGCCTGTACCCCAGTGCTTGTACGCATAAATAAATAAATCTTTAAAAAAAAAAAAAGAACATGGCTGCCATCATGGTGCTTTACCCATGCTCACAGACACACTAACCTGAGCAGACACACTTAGCTCTTTTTGACATACTGAATTCTAGTATGCAGTTTCACTTGAAAAATGGGTTCCACGGCTCTAAATTCACCATCAAGCCTATCAAACAATGTTTAAAGTCACTAGTCTGTATCCCTAAAATAAATTCCAAATCACATGAGCTGATGAATCCTCAGGTTGAATAAAACCTAAGCAAATTTATGGGGATTTTCTCTGAGCATTCTATCTTCCTGACATATTTTTGAAGGCAAACAAAATGTCCTTCCTTTCTATTTTATAAAACTGCATGCATTAGTAGGGTTGGGGTATGTGGTGAACACCTTACATTTGAACCTCTACCCCACATTTGTTTCTACCACCTTAAAAGAACTGATAACAATCTAACAATAGAGGATGTATTAATAAATGCCTGAATTATAGAAAGACAAGTTAACACAGGAATATACTTTACTTAGATATTATTTATAAAGTTTTGATCCAAGCCTTTCTCTATTAAGCTGAAATTAACATTTCCTTAGACTAGTCTACAGTTTGACATTTCTTCTTTCTCTTTGCTATAATTTTGGTTTAACTAAAATAATGGTTCTTTCTTCCTCCATGCTTTTCATTATGATTTGAGCCAGTGGAAATCTGTATTTCTAAAATTAATTATTAATATTGCATCCAAATAGTGGGAGGGTCAGAGAGTTCTAGCAATCTCACTGTTACATAATTGACAGAAAATGACAAGACATGATATGCTATTCAGGATTAAGTTAAACATCAATTTTATATTTAAATATGGTTGGATGGAGATACACGTACTAAATTTCTCTTTTACTGCCACTTAGGGAAAAGACTGCATTTGACCTTTCTCTGAAATGGTGGCAACTATTCTGAAGGGTGATGTTAGAATCCATAACTCGGGCTATGACCTAAACCATTCTCATGGCAATTACCTAATGAACATCTATTCTGTGCTAAGTACTATATTAGCTGTTGACAATTGTGATAAAATTCTTAATCACTACTCTATGACCTTTCAATGCAGTTTTGGTTAAAGGACAGCTCAATAAGACACTAAAGCATATAACACTACAACATATAACACTGTCAGGAAGTACCATACTTTATGGAAACCGAAGAAGTTCCAGGTAATATTTTCCATAGAAGATATAAAATTTCAATTAACAAAAACATAGGAAATTAGATGATGAAGAAGGGTGGGTGGAGAGTCAAAATTCAGATGAGAGTAAATTTATAAAGGCAGGGCAACAAGAAAAAGGAAGGTGCGTTTCAGGGGAATGTTTTTATTTCATTATGCATGGAGCACAGGGGAAGAAAGAAATACATGAGACTGGAGTGGCAGGCAGAGCACAAACTTCCAAAAACTTTCATTCCAAGAGATGACATTCGGCACATACTTTACACTGTAAGAAAACCTTAAGATTGTCTGAAGGAGACTAAAATATTCATACTAAATTTTTAAAATTTTCACTCTGAAAATTATTATCTTTTACTGGCAAGACTACAGACACTATCTATTTTCCTTTTTCACATATCTTTATTTAAGAATGTGAATGCATATGAGACCTATAAGCTAACATTATTTTTTAAAGATAGAAGATTTCTATTGTGGCAGAAAGGAAAAATAATTGAAACGTCATTTCTAATCTTTTCATCACTCCGGATGCTTTCTGTATTTAATCCATTACAGAGACATCAGTTTTGAATGATTTTATCAACCAAATTTCACTTCCAACCAAATATGAAATCATAATTTCTCATTTCAAATAGCAAAGAATAAATGTAAATGATTATCAAATTGTGAGAGAAAGATAATGGCTGGATTACTATCAGAGGTAAATTAATGCGATACTTTAACTGGTGAGCTACACACGGATATATGTATATCTTTTAGGTATTTGGATATTTGTACAATAGTTTTTTGATTCATATAAGGCCTCTATAAATTGACAATTCTATAGTTTGTTGAATCCACGAATATTATTGCTTTAAAGCCACATGACAGAAACAAAAACAAAACATCAACTTCATAGGTAAAAACAATGCTTTTTTTTTTTTCCTGATGAAATGCTAAATTTAAAGAGATCATTATCAGATGAATTTTAGATCTGGAAAGTTAAAATACAGGAAGGTTACACAAAAATAAAGGAACAAGAAATATCAGGATTGGTGGGAATAGCAGTACCACAGGATGACAAGTTATTCTGGTCATTTCAGAAAAACTCTGTATTTTGCATTGCATAAAACAATGTTATAAAGAGAAAGGAGCTTTAGCATCCAGTCTTACAGTTCTGGACTTCTGTGATCCCTTGTGTGATGACATTTTCAATCACTAATCATTGCTAACTAGTTATTTATTTAATGAGCCCCAAACACTTTCCTTGGGGTCACATGTAGTTAGATATAGTTGACCAAGCAGATGAAAAACCACAGATCACAATGCATGATCAGTTCAAAATGCTTAGATGCTATGCCCAGGAGAGGATACGGCGCATACTAGAAGGTATTTCATTCTAGAAGCATTCCCAAGTCCTACAAATTTAAGTTAGAAAAGATATTGTCAGTGTACTTACCATTGTGATGACTTTCATTGATCATCATGGATTGGATACTTGTCAACATCGTCCATTGGATTGTAAACCCCACAAGAACTGGTATGAGACGTTAACTGCTGCATTCCCAGGGCCTGAAACAAAGATTTGTGCACCTAGGTTTGAGTCTAATCTATTCCTCTTAACAAGGGTTGGTGATGAGAAGGAAGAGGAAATAGGATAGAGGGTTTCTTCTCTGCTGGTACCATCAAAAAACTTTCTCTATTTTTTTACCTGCTAATAAGAATATAAGCTCAACATTTAGGCAATTCCAATGGACAACTTAGTTCTAAAGATCATGAAGTTGCTGCTTCAAATAAATCAGCTAAAACTAAAAGTCTAAAATAGGGGCCTCCCAGCTGGTGCAGTGGGTTGAGCACCACACTGTGAAGCTTCCATGGTCCAGAAGTGTGAGTTGTATCCCACACCAGGGAGGGGACCCACATGGCACAGCAGACCTCTCCTGCCTTGCCCACTGCTCCCCTCAGCAGTGTGTTTGGCTTGATCTGCCTGTTATGCTCCCCACTCTGTCTCTGGTGAATACTCTCACCTCCCGCAACTCTCACCTGTATTCCAGTTCTTGTATGCCTAAATAAATAAATAAATATTTTTAAAAAAAATCTAAAATACAATGTTAGGATAAAGAGCATATTCTGGGGTATAACAAAATTCCAAACACAAAATAAAAAGGGGTGATCACTGCATGCCTTTGATATAAAGAAAAGATGAACAAACAAAAGAACAATAACAATATGAAACAAAGGACTTAAAAATACAGCAGAGTCAAATCATCTCTAGGGCAGAAGTGGCAATGGTCACTGGCAGACATTGGGGACATTGAACTCCAGACAATGGAGAATGCCAGACAGAAATTTGGGGAAAGATCTACCTAACCAATAAAAATGAAGAAAATGTTTAGGAAAGAATACATATGTAACTTCATTGAAAAGAGCAATTCATTAATCTTTGGAGCTTTAAAAATCCTCCTGTGTTATTTAATTTTATTATGAAGTATGATTTAATGTCATTTAACAAAAGGAGGTTTTAATTGAGTAAGCCTTGGGTTTAAAGCACAGATACATGATCAATATCTGCTGTGTGTCATTTGTCTTCCCTGATAGACATTTTCAGGATTCTGTTCACTGCATCAAGAATGTCCTTATAACTTGTCTGCAATTCACTGAAGTCCATACCTTTGTTCCAAAGCCAATTATAGAGCAAAGGGGTATTTATAAAGAAAGCTTTATGTCATTGTTTCAAAGAGTAAGGATAATGCAAACAAAATATGGCACACATTTTTTTAATCAATGCATTTTTTCTGATACATTTAAAGTGTTTCATTTATAAATCAGATATTATTAAGATGTTGGTAGTTCTTGCATTTGATGCAAAATGCAAAATGGGTATGTTGAATCTGAAGATATCATGTGTATGATGTATCATTTTAAATGTCCTCTACCGTCCAATTCACTGTTAATATTAAGAAGGTTTTTTTGTTTGTGTAATTTTTTTCATAGAAGGTCTGGGGTGCAGGACAGAGGGTTAGGGCATAAAGAAGTTTTTGATGACTACAGTCTTTGAGAAAGTTGACTGAAGTACAGTTTGTATAGTACTTACAGAATGTTGGCAACATTGAAAAAAATTTAATGTAGACAATGGAAAATAAAATATAAAGGGAGTGAAGTTAACTTTCATTATTTTCATGTTTTAAATTAATAACAAGTTAATATCATGAGATTTGGATTAGAAACAAATAGCAACACCAAAAAAAAAAAACCCCAAAAAAACAAAAAACCCTCTATTTTCTATTCTGCCACTTACTGAGTATAAGAAGTTGGACATTCTTAACATCTTCAGGTTTTAGGGATTTGACATATCTATAAATTGTACATAATTTCATGTGGTCACTTGATTATAAAATGTTTTACAATTTTTAAAAAGCAAACATTTCTAGGTTTTCAAGATTCAATATTGATAGAACTATCCTATAAATATAAGAATGATAGCATCAAGATGTTTTGAAAATTATATGATGAGTTTTCATCCAGCATGTTCAAAAGAAAGAATTATGTGTGAAAATATAAAAAAGTGGGTAAAGAAAGTAAGTGTGATTTTACTGAGCAGAGGTCATTATACCTGTCCTAAGTTTGATTTTAAGGCTCAAAGAATGATATGTGAAAAATAATGTTTAGTTACTGTGATCATTGTGATTTATAGTAAATAATTTGATCTTCATTCCTTTTTAGCATAGAACTCCTATAATCCTTGGAATTTCCTATGTGGTAAGAAACATAAAGGTGTCTTTGTTATGACAACAAGGGTAACAAGGTGACTTCTAGAGTGAAACACGCCAATTTTCTGAATGGAGAGTGGAACAGTCCCAACATGACCTCTGGGGAGGGCATGGGACTGGAAGATCAATTGCTAATGGTCAATGCTTTCATCAATTATACCTATGTAATGAACTTCCCTGAATCCAAAAGGACCAGGTTATATTAGTATCTCTCTGTTCCTGAGTTTTATCATTACAGGGCCACTGAAAGGGGCACCACAGAACCCCCAAACCTTCTTATTCTAAATAGGTTCTGCCACCTGTCGCCTCAAGACAAATCATACTCTAGTTTAATGGAAAGGAACATTAATACAATTTAGTGTGCAATACAGAAAGGACAAAGAAAAAAGTTTCTAAAACAAGCACTCAAAGTTACTCATCCCCTGTGGGTAAAGGCTCAGTCAAACAGGGTTGAACCAAAGCAGAGCCACTGAGGCCCATAAGCCTGCCACAGCATAAAGTGTCTGGGGGAGGGGACCCGTAGGAAAGAGGCAGAAGAGGCTCAGCACATCTGGGGCAGAATGAGCAAAATCAGGATAAAAGCAGCTATTGTTAACCTCCTCCCAGGGTCTCTTACCCACATCTGTTTCAACCTAAGACCAAGAAGCAAGTGCAGCTTCTTTTCATGTTTCTCTCTACTCTATGTGTCTCCTCCAAGTCTCCTTCTGGCTCATCATCCTTCTTCCTTCCTTTTCCAGTCTCTTCTCCAGCCTCTTCCTGCTATCTCCACCTTTTCATGTGTGGGACAAGGAATCTGGAAACTCCCCTTTCCCCAAGGACCACCATGTTACAATATCTGTTTAAAATAAACTGGTCTGATGTAGTAAGTTCAGTCTTTCTCTGGGTTCTGTGAGGTGCCCTAGAACTTGGGGTGAGGTCTTCTGGAGGGAATGACATCTTAAACTATGGGATCTGACATTCTCTCCCAGCAGCCAGTGCCAGAACTGAGTTGAATCGTTTCTGCTTGTTGGCATAGAGAAAAACCCCTCTACAAACATTGGAATTGGGTCCTCAGACCATGTGCATACACTAAGAACATTGACGCTATTATACAGTATTTTTATGACTCCTCATGTCCATCAGAAAGACAACAAAGCATGAAATGCATGACACACAGGTATGATCACATTGCTGCTTTCAAACCTACTCCTCTCTCAATGAATGGAATTCTTAAGAACATGGTTTTTTTTGGTATATATATATATATAAATATATATATATGACATCAATTGTAATTCCCATGTATTTTCCATCACCATATCAACAGTGCACCATCACCTAAATCCCCCATACTCCCGTCTGCCCTCAACCCTCCCCCTCTTCCCTCCCCACCAAGTGTCCCCAATTTGTCCTTGTCTTTTCATTTTTGGTTTTTGTATCTTTATTGTTATTATTGTTGTTGTTGTTGTTGTTTAAGAACATGTTTTACTGAGTTATGAAACTAAAACCAATAGATTTTTATATAAAGCAAAGCATGTCACTATGAAAAAAGATAAATAAAAAAACAAAAATAAGGAAACAATCCATAATTGGAATAATATAGACACAACACATTGATTTTGTGCAAAATTATACTATAATTATTTTAAAAAATATCTCATTCCACTGTCATTAATCATTCCATATCTTATTTTACATAAAATGAAAATGACGTGTTCTCATTCTTCCAGTTCAGAATTATTTTCCTTCTTAACTTTTTTTTCTTCCTAAACTGGTGCTCTAAATGGTTATGATTACACATAAAATACATTTGAAAATTATAGATAATGTATGACAATTTGGCATGAGTTTTAAACCTCTCATTTTCTCCATTTTCTGAGTTACACAAGAGTTGTATGTTGGGGGTGGGCAGCAAAAACTATTATTCTTAGTTCAGTGTTGAGTAAAATTCCTAATAAAATAAGTAAAATTATCCTTAATGTAAAAAACTTTTTAATCCTATTATTTGCAAACCCAAGTAAAAGACATAGTGCTCTAATCTCAAAAAAGGTCTGTAATTTTAAATATTTGATGAATAATAGCTCTATTCTTTGTACCATCAGAACATTTTGGGGGGCTTGTCTTTTATGGGTTAGAAATTTTGGACGATTAGTTAGTCATTAAAAAAATAAAAAAAGAAAATCTCATTATATGCTACAACATGAATAAACTGTGAGGGCATTATGCTAACTGAAATATATCAGACATAGAAAGAAAAATATTGCATGATCTACATGCAAAAATATTACATGATTTAGATCCATAACATAAAAAATATTAAACTCATGTAAGCACAAATTAGAATGGTAATTTCCAAGTGCTAGAGGTAATGATGAGAAGGGACAAGCTTCCAGTTACAGAACAACTAAGTCCTGGGGCACTAATGAACATCATGGTGTCTATACCTAATAATATATAATATTTAAGCTACTATTTAAGTTAATAATATGACAATATATAAGTCATTTAAGTAGCTAAGAGAGAACCTTAAATGTTCTGACCACAAACAACAACAAAATAATAGAAATAAAAGGTAATCATGTGAGGTGACAGATGTGTTATCTAATATTGTTGTGCTAATCATTTCATCATACACACACACACTTTTACAATACATTAGGGAAATTATACTTCAGTAACACTGGGGATAGGAGGAGGGAATGTAGGATTAGCAGATCCAAAGCAATGAAATAATAGCTGATACCTAAGTGAGAATGTTAGTATGCAAAAGTCCTTTTATAACTTTTGTTCTGAAGAATGTTTCCTGTGTTAGATTTTTTTAGACTTGTTGGAGTTATCCATGCTTTTGAGGAGTTTACTGCTTTATAGGGAGATTAAGATGTGTACATTCTGATATTAAGTCTCAGTTCTGGAAATATTATGTAAGCTATTGGACATAATGCTAATCATTTCTGAACTTTAGATTCCTTACTGTAAATTGTAAGAAGATTAATATTAAAGTATCTAACATGGTTGCTGGGATTATGGTTTACCTGTAAACTGCAAAATAAATTCACAAGGTCTTGGTTTACTACTTACAAACCCCCACCTTGAATTTTTTCTTCTACAATTTTGGGGACAAAACGCATGGGGACTTTTTGACCTAAGTATTCATAGATTCAGAGATTTACTGTGAGCAGATTTTAAACAAACAAAATTTATATAGAGAGGTTGAGTTCAGACTGATCTTTGAATGTTAAAATGGAATATGTAGGGTGATATTTTCTCTAACAGCATTATGTTTTGTTTTCTTTTTTTATTATTACTTAAGTAAAAAACTCAATCAAAGTGCAATGTGAATCACTTCCTTCTGCTATCCCTGTGGAAAAGAGTAATAAATCAGGTTCATGGACCAATGCTAGAGTTGAGATTTCTCATCCCTCTAGTTTGCAAGCTTCAGCAGTGAATTTATAAGTATATATTGTATATACATGTATATATATGTATATACACAAAGTATGTCCTATTTATATCAGACAATTTTACCATTCTGCTTTAAATCCCCAAATCAAAGTTAAATATATTGTTGCTGCTAAATTAGTTCTAGCCAGTGAACATTTAATTACCAGTCCACAATAAGATAAATGCAAGTATTTAGCAAATTTTACAATCCTTTTTCAATACACTAGTCTCATTTTAATTTTTATTGGATTCTATAAGATTATCAGCCTAACAATGAACTTGAATTACAAAACAAAACAGAAAAACAACTTGTTTTGTGAATAGTTTATGAATATCAGAGCTGACGTTACCCCAATTTTTTACTATAAAACGACCAAGTTGGGTCTTCCTAGTGGCGCAAGGGTTAAGCACTGCAGTATGAAGCCTCCACAGACACAGCAGCATGAGTTCAATCCTTGGACAGGGAGGGCACTCATATGGTGCAGCAGACCTCTCCTGTCTCGCCTGCTACTCCCCTCGGCAGTGTATTTAAGTCAATCTGCCTGTTCTGCTCCCCACTGTCTCTGATGAATCCTCTGACCCCCACACCTTTGGTCTATTCCTCAGTTCTTATATGCATAAATAAAATAATATTTAAAAAAAGGACCATCTTTACCTAAAAGGAGAAAGCATACAAACATACATTGTACAAAAATGAACAATGATACAAGACACAGCTTACTTCTCATCCCACTCTTCCTCTTTTCACAATGGTCTCCCTTTGTGTGCTATGACCTCAGCTTATTATTGTCGTCTGTGTCCTCTCTGCAGTTGGAGTTGTGAGAGTGTGCATGCATGTCTGGTTGTGAGGGTGAGTGACTGTAGGTGTGTTTCTAGGTATGATGCTCTCACCAGAGACCCATGACTGGCCAGCACTTGGTCACTGCATTGTCTATCTAGAGACACCATGCTTCCTGCTGAATTTCTTCATGCAGTTCACATTTTATAGTCTAGTCATAATTTAGTATTTTTGTAACACTCAGGAGGCTGAAAATTATCTGTATTTCTTAACCGTTAATTATTTTCTGATCCTTCTATCTAGGATAGGCTTCTTAAGACAGGCAATGTCTAGTATATTGTGTCTGTTGCTCTAACCTTCGAACCTGGGATGGTGTCTAGAAGCAATGGGGCAGCCAACAAATAGTAGTTCTGTGTTAAGTATTGAATGTTTCTCTAGCACTTTATAGTTAAAAAGGTAATTTCACATAGATTATCTATTTTAATCTTAGCCATGGGAAAGCCATTACAATTTGAAAAAATATGTTAAGTTGGGTATGGTAATATTCTTCACTAAAGTTCTCCAAAACCTTTACTTTTGCCATAATTAAGACATGCTGATTAAAGAGAAGGTAAAGAATACATTAAGATTAACTGTAAAAAAATCTTGGGTGGACAACCAGGATGGGACAAGCAATCCAGAATCAACCTAGAATTTCATTTTTTATTTTGAGTTCTGACAAGCCTCCTGGTCCATGTGAATTACAAATTCCTCACTTTTAAATATGAATGTTAGGTTTCCATTTCTAAGACCCATTAATAACTTATTACTAATAAGTTAATTCCAAAGTTATTAACCAATTTAAATTATTTATGTTATCTACTTTCATAGATATCTTTGAATATTCAAAATCTGTCTCCCTTTCAGTAATTGTATGTATAGGTTCTCTCTATATAAATGCACATATGTGTACATATAATATATATGTAAATACATACAGACACGGATATAATTTAAAATCAAATATATATATGTATACACACATAATGATAGATTTTATTTTTATCACCAAACTCTAATTTTACCTGCTGAAAAAGCATTTCTCAACCTCAAGCAGTTTTTACTTAACTTCTAAAAATATTGTTCACCATTGAGGCCATAATTGTAAATCTAACTCTCCATCTAGCATTCTTAGTGATTTACTGACTGCTTAATTTGGTAGTTTGGGACCTATTCATAATTATAATAAAAAATACATGTTAGAACACATTTCTGAATGACACAGTTATTTAGTGACTTCCATTTCCACTGACTCGGAACAGCATTATTGTCAGCATTTAGAGAGAATTACTGACATGCTGAATATGATGCAAAGGAGAGCTTGTAATCTATACGGAATTTCTACACATCCACCCTGATCCCTGTTTCCTATCCCAAACTTTTTATATTTTCTGGTTCATGTCTTCATTTATTTAGTTCATAGTCTATCTTAAAATGAATTTAACAGCTCTATAATAAAAATCAACTTGGTTTGAATTAAAATCAGGAAATTAGAAATGACTGGTCTGTAGTAAAAATATTTACACATTAGTTAGATTTCTGAAATATTTCCCTGGTGGGTATTTTAACATGACTGGGTTAAATAAAAGTCTACAGAATTTCTTTTTCTAACTCATATTTATAGTAGGAAATGTTCCTCATAATAAAATCATATATCCCAATTTTCTCAGGAAAATAGCATACTTATCTACATGGGGAAATATAAAATAGGTTGGCTATATTATAAGAGTACTATTGAGCAAAATCTCTCTGCCATATAATCAGATTATGATTTATTTATTAGTTCTATAATTATTTCCTAAGGGTCTGTATTTGTGGGCATAGGCAATGTACAAGAGATTCTAAAACAAATAAGTATACTTTCTAAGCATGCTCAAAACATACTTCTGGTTATAGTAAGAGTCAATTGCATTACAGTTGAGTAGATTATGGAAATGCAGGGAAAGACTCTGGTATGTATGGATCAATGGTCATATGAATCATTTCTATCTTATAATGCTGGCTTTTGGGACATGAATAGGAGTTTGGATAGCAAAAATAACAGGAAGGCATTAGATAGTCTACCAAGAAGTGTAACTTTATACAGTTCATTGGGTAGAACATGTACAAACTCATCAAACTGAAGAGGAAGCAGATAGAAGTAAAATACAATGAATAGTAACTTTAAACCTCCCATGAGGTCAGTTTGGGAATGCCAATTAAAAACTTCCTAACAAGATGTAAGAAATTTCAGGAAAGATCTCATGTGCCATGACTAGAATTTTGAAACTGATCCTGAATGACTGAAAGAGGAACTTGGCATGTTTAACACTGTGCACAATCGCACAGATCTATGATCTATATGTGATGTTTAATTTTTTTGTTGAGATCAAAGTGTTCTTCATTCTCTTTTATTGTCTCATATTTACTTACTTTGCTTAAAGCTAAGAACTGAAGTGACAGAGAAACAAACATTTTCTTGTCTCATGGCCTTCCCTCCTACAACTTCCAAAAATCAAATTTACCTTGACCTTTTAGAACAGAAAAGATAGTGTATTCTGAGAAAGAAACCAACTTTGACTCCCTCATTTATCCCTTCAATAATTTTATGACTGCAGGCAGGAATTGGGTGGTTGTTTCCAAAAAGGTGACTCTATTGTGACATTTCCCTTCATATAAAACAGAATGTGTCTCCTTAAGATTATGTATGATGTTATTAAGTTTTTGTTGTTGTTGTTGTTTACTTTTGGTTATAATTGCCCACTTCCTTGAGCTTATTCTTTATTGTTGTTGTTGTTCTTTCATATTCCTC
>JAGFMF010011458.1:5463458-5485088 GCA_019455555.1 Galemys pyrenaicus | reverse complement strand
CATTGTGGTCTTGATTTGCATTTCCCTGACTAAGAGGGATGTTGAGCATTTTCTCATGTGTCTATTAGCCATGTGTATGTCCTCTTTGGAGAAGTGTCAAAAAGCCAGGATAAACCAAAGGGACCATGGGGGAGGGGGGGGGAAGGGGGGAGGGCAAAGACGGGGAAGATGCCAGAGGGTGCACAAGGGACTGAGGTGATGGTGCACGGGTGAAATGGTAGTGGGTACCCCCTGGGGACTACAAATGATGTCAAATATAACTAATAAAAAAAAAGATTATGTATGATAGGTAGAAGTATCAAGTAAAAAGAATGCAATTTTGTCCTTAAATCTTGCCCTACTGGGCCTCCCTGGTGGTGCAGAAGTTAAAGTCTCAGCACCTTCAAGCCATTGGCAGCCACTGTAGAATAAGAAGGAGTTTGATCCCTGGCCAGGGAGCTGACCCACATGGCTCAATAGACTTCTCCTGTCTCTTCTGCTGCTCCCCTCAACAGTGTG
The DNA here is from genome assembly GCA_019455555.1 of Galemys pyrenaicus. Taxonomy (NCBI): domain Eukaryota; kingdom Metazoa; phylum Chordata; class Mammalia; order Eulipotyphla; family Talpidae; genus Galemys; species Galemys pyrenaicus. Next base: position 5,484,590 of record JAGFMF010011458.1, on the reverse strand, counting down.
TTTCAATAATCTGCCTGTTCGATTCTGCTCCCCACTCTGTCTCAGGTGAATCCTCACCCCCCATACCTCTGACCTATATCCCAGTTCTTACATGCGTACATAGATAAAAATAAATCTTTTTTAAAAAATCAAAACTTCCCCTATTAGAGAATATGTTTATATGTTCCCAAGAGCAGCAGAAATTGTCTGTGTTATACATGTGCATGTGTAATATCCTTAATTAATTCTAAGAGGACAGGATGGTTTAAATATATATTATTAATTGATAACAATCTAATAGTATAAAAACGTAATTAATCAAGAATTAGAAGATTTCTAAAAATGGTGTTCTTTCTCTTACACGTACTTGCACATGCACACACACAGTAGCTCAAGCATTCATTGCTGATCAAGAATTTAAAATTTCAGTGTTTGATATTAATAATGTGGGTTTTTTCAACTTTTCCTGAACTAGCCAGTTTGCACACAAATAATGTGACAAGGTCTTCAAAGTAGATCAAAACCTTGCAAGGAAATGATCTTAATAGTGATGCTTTTGCATGTTCAGTTTATTTTAACTCTGAAGTCTTTGAGTTTGTTATAGGTCTAACAGGAATCCGTGTTCCAGTGAACACAAGCCAACAATGACAGAAGAAAGGTGGCTTTTGTCATCCTTCATTCCCATTCACCACCTTTGTACTTGACTAATACACTCAAGCACTTCATTTGAAATCCTATAATCATAATCTGTTCATCAGAGTAAGATTTCCCTATTTATGTTCTGAATCATAAATTCAGATATGTTCTGACCCCACAAAATGTGGTCCTGAAATAAATATACTTTAGAAATATTTCTTTTAAAAAAATCCTTTCTTAGAAATTCACAAAATTAGGGCCTCCCCGGTGGCACAGTGGGTTAAGCAACACACTATGAAGCAAACCGCAGCCACTACAGCACGAGTTCGATCCCTGCTGCCGGCCAGGGAGGGGACCCACATGGTGCAGCAGACCTCTCCTGCTGTGCCCGCTGCTCCCCTCAGCAGTGTACTTCCATTGATCTGCCTGTTCTGGTCCCCGCTCTGTCTGTGGTGAATCCTCTCACCCCCCACACCTCTGGCTGTACCCCAGTGCTTGTATGCATAAATAAATAAATCTTTTAAAAATAATAATAAAAAAAGAAATTCACAAAATTAGATTACAAGTAATGACATTTTGCTTGATGTGACAGCAGACTCTTCCTGCCCATACTTTATGTATGGGCACATACAAGGTGATCGCAAAGAGATCCATTTTTAGAAACACTGACCTAGAATACAATATAATTTGTAAATCTGTTAGCATGACATTCAATAAATGGAAGAGTATACATTAATCCTTATTTCATAACACATTTCCTCTGAGATATTAAAATCTAGGAGAGTGGATTTCCTTGTGTTTACTTTCCAAGCCTGTTTATACCATAGCTCAGTCTTTGCCCCCTCATACCTCTAACTCCCCAAACCACCCATCAGCATCTCAGAGTACTGTGACCTCTGCAGCCACCAGCTTCACTGGATTTTCCCCTTATCTGATGCTTCACAAACACTCTGAACACATTTTTGGGGTAGGAAGGGCATAGGAGAGTTTTGCAGGATAGTTATAAACAATACTATAAGTAATTTGACAATCAAAAAAGTGTCAGGTAGAGAAGACTATGCTCCCAGTTGTGGTTGAGACTCGACAAGGTATCTGATAGGCTCAGAGTCTATGGCCTGGATTCCAGAGCTTATCTTGCCACTTCCTGCTTCAGATATCACAGTGGTCTTTATTTTTTTGTGGATTTATCATGTTTACAATGGAATATCACAGTCTCCCTCTGAGAGCTGCTTTGAAATTAAAGCAAAATCAATGGTGTGAATGAGACTATCTCAAGTTTGAAGCAAATACAATTCTCATTTCAAACCATAAAATTAACAACGAAAATAACTAGCATGTATTCTGATCATTATGTGATTCAATGTGCTATATCAAAAGAGCATACAATACTTCATTAAATTCTACTAATCCACCCTTATTTCAAAAATGAATAAAACTAAGTTTCAGAAGTTAAATATTTGCCTACAAGTCATAGAATAAGTCAGATGTGCAGCTGAGATTCAGAGGTCACATCCTGACAGTAAGCCTTATTGAATTCTCTGAAAGGTTTCCAACCTATTACACAAGTCTGTTTATCCTCCCCAAACTCAGGATAGTATTGAGTATATCCTAGTTAGCAGAAACTAACATACATTTATTTATTTTGAGATACAATGTTTTAGTGGAAATTCTAGCCTATGGAAAATACAATTGATACTTATTTAGTCAGCTGCTAGTTCTAATTAGACTGAATTCGATACTAAATCCATTATTGTACAACACAGTCTATTAGTTTCTAGGATAGAAAAAATGTACTCTCAAGGTACATTTGAATCGGAGTACATAATATATCTATCATCAAACACATTTATTAGTATATTTAGGGAGCCAAAATTCAAATACCCGAGTTTTCTATATTTTTAATGAAGGGGTGAGGGTTATTCAAATGGCAGTATTTTGAAACTTGATGTACCCTTCAAAATTACTGGGTTTTAGTTCGGCACAGATATGAAGGTCAGGACACAAAGAAAAATGAGTAATCCAAATCTTAAAATGTTAGTGGCAGCGATATGACACTTGGTTCAGCAGCTCAGAAATATTGGCAGGGATAGTTTTGCCTTCTATTCTTTGGAATGACACACTTTGTGAAGAACTGGAAGTTTGAATAAATTATTGGGTACTTCATGATGGACAGAATTCTGGGTCAGATGGAACATGAAAATGAACTGGAGGACAATCAAGACTGAATAGTCAAACATCTTGACCCACATTCTGTGTAAGTTCTTTCTGAATGAGGGAATTTTTGCTGTCTTTGTTGCTGCAGTTGTTTTATTGCAGATTTTGAAGCTGTGCATGGAAGATAATCTCCCTGTCTTTACCTTTCTTCAACTAAAATAGATGCAAAGCCTTAATGAGAATTTACTAGTTAATATTAAAGAAAGCTGAGACGTACCAAAGGAGGGAACAAATGATTGAAGAGCATATAGTGAAGGAGATAAACTGATCTCAAATCTTCCCAAGCCCATTTTCATCATTTTTGTTTCTTTTTATAATATGAACTTATAAGACATAGTGAATCCTCTATCTTCCTTGTCATTATATTTGTTTAATTTAGTTACAACTTTAAATATGCCTAATGGGGCCTCCCTGGTGGCGCAGTGGGTTAAGAAATGCACTATGAAGCAAACCACAGCCACTGCAGCATGAGTTCAATCCCTGCCACTGGCCAGGGAGGGGACCCACATGACGCAGCAAACCACTCCTGTCTTGCCCGCTGCTCCCCTCAGCAGTGTATTTCATCTTGATCTGCCTGTTTTGCTCCCCACTCTGTCTCTGGTGGGTCCTCTCACCACCCTGGACTCTGGCCTATACCCCAGCTCTTGTATACATAAATAAATAAATCTCTAAAAAAATAAATATGCCTAATGACTTTTAGATTATGTTTAATTATCATTATTTATTATTATAGTTATTATACAATATCATCACTACTCTAGGAGGTAAATATATAACCATTCATAGATGATTTAGCTGAAGTTCAAACAAGCTAAATATACAAAGTGTTCAGGTTTTATGGGTTCCCTTTTGGTGTGGGTAGTGCACTTGCAGCCAGCAAGCCCAGAGGAGAGTTTCTATAAACAGTGTAACAGAGGGGTGATAGGGATTCCCACAGTTTCTATAGCTTAACCAGAGACAAAGGGCAGGTAATTCAACAAGCCACGCCCATATCCAGACTCAAAATATTAACTTCAACAGCCACCAGTTGAAAAATCAGGAACTAGTAAGAAGAAAGAACATCAAGTACGCAAAGACTAGATAGGATGGGTGTGTCCCTGCGGACTGGATGGGAACTGGAACACATCACTTAAATCTTTATTTTCACCGTGCTCTCACTCTCAAGATGTCACCTGATTCTTCATTCACACTAAAATCTTAGAAGGTTATGGTGCAGAAACCAAAATACCTGGAAAGTCCTCCCTCAACCCTAAATATTACTTACCTAAAATGTTTGTTTTGCCCTCCTTTTTGGCTCTAGTCCCATTATTTAGGAGGAAACTGATAGTTCTGTGCACATTAGGAAATCTAGCTTCCTCACAGATAAATTATATGTTGTGAATACTCTTTCTGTCAGACTTGAATTCTATATTATGTTGCATCTTTCTATTTGTTCAACAGCCAGTGGAATTAACCATTGTTCTGTCACAGAATACAATTTTCAAAATAGTTCACAGTCTATAGAAACTTAGTGCACTGAATTATTTTTATTTTAGAAACTCTAAGTGCTATTTTTTTTTTCTTTAAGTGTACCTAATTCAGTGCTCAAAACAGAATTGGTGTGTTATGTTAATATGTATCAGGATGATGATGATGATGATGATGATTATAGTAATGATAAACTATAATAGAAGATTACTCATCAACATATCTCCTACAATTGATGAATTATTTATTAATAAAACATTGGGGTTTTTGAGTATTTCAAAAGTAAAGGGAAAATTATTTGCCCCAACATCTGTCTATCTATCCATCCATCCACACATGCACACACACACACACACATATAACTGATCATGTCTCTCTTTACAAGGTAAATTCAGTTTCAGAAATTACAGAGGAAGTTCCTCTATTTCTAGAATCCCAATTAATAGTATATCTCTGTGAAGTTTCAAAATAATCCACTTTACAGATGATTATTTAGTTTATAAATGTGAAATAGGCCTTACTGATCAGTAATTACCCACAAATACTCACATAAATGGGCAGTGGGGTTTGTAGATGGGAAAATCCAGAGTCAAGGCCATCAGTCCCTGCTCATGTGCTACACACATCCCTTGGCATTTCTCATTCTATATGCAAAGGCTGGCTATGCCGGTCCCTGTACCTTGTCTCTTACTAAGGATGCATCTAACTAAATATCTCTAACTATTTGTTTGGTAAACATTTTGTTTCTCGTGTCTATTACTCTATTTTCACCAACCTTATCAGGCAGCACTGAGGCAAATGAAAACACCATAGAAGAATCCTACAGAGATTAAATCGGTTTTGTCAAAAAATCGACAACTCCAACATACTTAGAGCAAGTGAAAAAGTTTTGTTCTTGCTTAAAAAAAAAAAAAGAGATACAATAGCAGTGAAATATTTAGAAAAACTCATAGGCAGCATATTTAATGATGAATCATCTCACTTTCACTCAGGTTCATGGGCCTATCCATGAAGCCAGAATTCACTTGGGTTTGATCATAGCACAGACACCTCAGTGCGTGTCTCAATACACTTCCATATACTTCTCTACACCAGTGCTCTTTGGGTCTCCCAGATGATTCTGAAGTGATCGTTGCCAGTTCCCAGTACTCTAAAAATATCATCTTTTTAATGGGAACAGCTCTGAGAAAATTTTGAAGACCCTAAGAGAACACACATCAAATCATAAGATAACTTCAAAGGAACATAAACTAGTTTCTGCAAGGTATTTTTTTATCCATGAAGAGAGTTTTCTGATAAGTAAAAACCCCCTCCAATTCTTCCATTTCTTTTCTACTAAACAACAAGAAAAATAATTATCACCCAGAATATTTTAGTGGCAGTTGAGAGAATTAAAACACAGTGAGCTTTATATAGTGGCCTCCTCAGCTTATTATCAGGTAATAAAAAAATAAAATAAAACAAAACTGACTTTTAGGATTTATGTCTTGAATACTTTCTAGGACCCAGACACTATTTTAAGCACTTCAGATGTCTTAATTCACATAGTTTTCCTAATAATTTTGTTGATGTATTTTTTTAAGATTTCTTTATGCATACAAGAACTTGGATATAGATCAGAGGTGTGTGGGGGGGTGGTGAGAGGAGTCACCAAACAGAGTGGGGAGCAGAACAAGCAGATTGACTGAAATACACTGCTGAGGGGAGCAGAGGGTGAGGTAGGAGAGGTCTGCTGTGCCATGTGAGTCCCCTCCCTGGCCAGGGATCGAACTTGTCCTGCAATGGCTGCGGAAAGCTTCATAGTGCTGTGTCTTAATCCCCTGTACCACCAGGGAGGCCCCTCCTAATAATTTTAAGAGGTAGGTACTAGCAGTATCTTATTTTATAGAAAAAGTGACACTAAGGTGCATAAAATTCTACTAGGGGTGACTTGCTTTCACTGTGTGGATGGCTTTTTAGAAATGGCCCACATTGAGGAAGGAAGATGGCCTTGATATCCTTGCAGTCAGTACAAATGAGATGCACCCAGTGAAACTGAACTGCCATCAAGAAAGGGGTTAAACCTTGGGTGAGACACTTCCTTTTGTTGAGAGCCATTAGAGAGGAAGTACACAGCTATTAGCTCTCAGCAGCCAAAAATTCCAGTACTAGGCAATCTGGTGCCTAAGTCCTACATATGTATTTCAGCAATGTACTATAGCATCCTCTGTAGCTGTGAATAACGTGGTGAATGAAGAGATGATTGGCATTTATTTGTTTGATTTGTCACCTGAACAAGAACACTTCTTCGGTTTTCTTAGGGTTCTATCTGCCATCTTCACCATGTTGAGATTTCTGTCTTTCATTTGGAAAAAGAAACACAATCTGAATTATCATCAAAGAATATTCATATATTCAAAATAATGAATATGGAACATCAGCGCAGACCCCTGGAACAGGAAATATGAGGCTTTTAGTGAAGACAAACTCTGGTTACCCGAGACAAATAAGAGGAAATGGATTATCTCAAAATAGCATCACAAAGGAATATAACACTAGAGGCAATACTGAAATTGGATTCTAATAAACTAGAACAATGCAGGAGCAAAAGGATTGCTCTATAGACCCACTGAATCCCTTTTATTCTAAACTGGCAGTCTCTGATGGTATAATCACATCTCTATTCCTGGTTTCTGTTGAGATAACTGATTAAAATCATGGAAAGTCTCTTAATGGTGCAATTATCTAGTCATACTCTTGATATACTCTCTAGAACATGCTTGGAACATGCTTTCATTTTTTTTTAACCCGGGTACGATTGGCTGAGAATTTTCCAAACATTTAAGTTCTGGGTTGCTTTTGCTTGTTTTCTCCTTAACAATTTCTCCTCTGTATCCTCTTCAATATCATTTAAACCTTAAGGATAAACCAGGCCACAGCTCTGATTAGAAAGCTCTTCAGCAAAATAGCTAAGTTTATCACTTTTAAGTTCTAGGTTCCACAGAACACCTGACTACATTTTAACCAAGTTCTTCACTCTAGAACAAGAATTGTTTCCCCTCCAGTTCCCAATAGCATGATTCTTGTTTCTGTTCAAGATCTTAGAATAACACTTAATGTTCATATTCCCAACTACAGTCTAAGATTTTTGTTTATCCACAAGACACAAGAACTCAACTGGAAAGTAAGGTAGATCTTTTTAAATAGGACAGGAATCAGCAAAACCACAGTGACCGGAGATTCCATGTGAAACCGAAACAAGAAGGTAGGGGATGATGCATTTGTAAGTGCTGACAGAAACAGTCTTTGCCACACGACTCTTCTTTGCAAACAGAGCCATTTCTGGAGCAGAGGTGGATTTAGCAGTAAAAGCACTGGTCCCATTGGACAAATTAGGGACACTTGGTGGGGAGTGGGAAGGGGGAAGATTGAGGGCAGACGGGAGCACGGGGGACTGAGGTGACGGTGCACTGGTGATATGGCGATGGGGAATACATGGGGATTACAATTGATGTCAAATATATATATACATATATATATAAATATATAAAGAAAGTCAATGCAGAGCCTGTAAGAAAAAATTAAAATCCACAAATTATACAGGCTGAGAAATGGAGGTAATAAGGTGGTGAAAAAAAAGACACAATGTGTGTGGGGGTTACAAAGATAAACAAGATTTCTTTAAGAACTGCTTTTACTACAATAATAAAGATATTGAAAGATCAAAAAAGAAAAAAAGCACTGGTCCCATTGCAAAGAAAGATGAGAAGTACATCATTCTGTTCTTATGAACTAGCACTGAATGTCTTCCCTGAAACTGAGAGAGCTCATATCTGCAAATCTAAATCCACAGAGCCAAGAAGAGTGTGATTGCATTGTGTTATTTAGCTGAGAGGCGTAGTCAGTGGTGATCAGCCTATGGACAGGAATCCAAAGAATACAAGAGAGCTCAACACATTCAGTTTTCTAGACTTTATGTAATGGAACATTTGGATGAGCTTCCATAAGTCAAAGAGAATTGCCATCAGGTTCCATTTGCGTGAACACACTTCCTATTAGTCAACTAACTTACAACTATTGCCTTTATGCTGCTTGGCTTTAAGGAGGAAGGCAGAGAGAAATTTCATGACTGTTTAGTTGCTTCTTTTCCTCTGACGTTTAAGATTTTTTTTTCCTTTCTTTTAGAAATTTTGAAAATAAGGTAGGACTAGAGTCAAACTGGGGGAAGAAAATAATTATCAAATGTTACGGTGCATTAGATTCATCTGGCAGGAATGTTAAGATTCAGATTGCTAGATTTCACCCTAGAGTTTCTGATTAGTAGATATGGAGAGGGTCCAGGAGTTAAAGTACAATTCTAACACGTCCAGGTGACAATGATGCTATTGGTCTAGGGGCTTCAATTTGGGAACTACTATCAAGGAAGTAGCACTGGACATGTATTTTAGAAAAATTTCAAAATACTATAGCCATAATGTATATATGTGTATATACAATGCATGAATATATGTATGCATGTTTATATGTGTACATACATAGCTAAAGCAAGTGTTTACATAAGGACAGAGGAATCTGAGGATTAAAGAATTAGTCTATGTGCAGGCAGCAATGCAGAAATGGTCTCTAGGTTTTTCTTCAACCCAGGGCAACAGAGACATAAATGATGTAGGGAAATGTAATTTTCTCCACATGTCAATACAACTTTATTATATGAGAATTCTGAAAGTGGGATTTGGGCCAAAGCTCTTAGTCATCCATCTGCCAATCCAACAATTCAGTCATTCCTTTATTCATTCAATATTCATGAACACTCATTAGATTGCAACTAGTAGTAGATAATATCATTGTATCCATACCTCTCACTCAGAAGATTGGGTCTTTAAATCATAATCCTACCACAGAGTCTAGCACGACAAATATACCAAAGAAAACATCAAAACTGTCAATATGCTTATGAGGGCATAGTTTATGACTCCACTTTTTATCCTTTTTTCTTTATTAACTTCCTATTTGGACACTATTTTCTAAAATTCTAGAGTGACCCATTCAAGCAAGATGCAAAAGTAATTCTCATTTTTGTGAGTGATCTTAGGTGATCTTACTGGCTGGAGGTAAAATACATATCTTCTTGTGAAATGAGGGTATCTTTGTTCAGAATGTGTTATTTATCCAAAGGAGGGAAATATTACGGAGAGGCAAACATCATTAACTTTACCTTAACTTTCAGACATTTATTCCACAGCATGCCTTATACACGAAAGATAAAAACTGAAACTTGGAGAGTTGTACCCATTGTACAATGGGTGAATTGCACTTATGAGTAGGAAGTTCATTAATGGAGGAGCTGAGATTTACCTCAGACTGTCCAATCCAAAGCCTTTATTATGTCTACCAGACTGAAGCAGATGAGGGCTATTCAAAACTGAAGGGGCCAGTGGGAGTTATCCCAAGATCAAAACTGGAGCTGATTTCTGCTTCTCATGATTGATGTTTCATGGTTATATTGTCTCAGATGACTTTTCTGTCTCTCAATCCACTGTGCCATTATGTCAGCCCATGGCCTCCTCTTCCATTAGAGTAGTTGGTACTGCCAAGCCTAAATGTGTCTGTGTATAATTTTAATATTCAGGGCCTCTTTCCCCTCTGCCACTAACCCCCTCTCCATTCCAATTATACAAGTGACTGAGACCTACCATTGCAATGGTTACTTGTGTTAAATTGAGAAATAGTCACAGGTCATAAACCTCCCAAATAAATGGTGTTCAAATAAGATGTGCACAGAAATTCAAGTTCTAGAACACATTTATTTCCAAGTTGCACTGTGTTCACAGCATTTTCCTCTTGTTCATATAATGAATCCTTATTTGTTTAATGATAGTGATTAGATGCCTTAAATTACCAGAAATAAAATCCATTTCCCTCAGCACTGGGCACATACATGATGAGAACCTTCAGTTGTGTATTCTCTAGGTTCTTTTTTATAGTGGTACTAAATACTTATAAACAAGCATCTGTTGCAGTGATTTCAATGTTTTCTCCTTATGTATTGCATGTATATTAAAAACAGAATGTGTTATTTAAAATATTAGTTATGATGATGGACTAGAATCTTTATTTGTGACTAGTAAGCACACCATGAACACCAAGTGAAAACAGCCAAGTGTTTCATTCTTTCTCAAGCAGGCACATCTTTCAATTGACTCAGCGTGTTTTACATTTATTATTCAGGATCATGCTTTAAAGTACTTAGAATCTACATATACAAGAGGTCTCACTTCTCCTTGCTTTAGGTGATTATATAGAAAATAACCACATTTTCTTAAGCTCTCTGGAGATTCAAATACAATTTTGACATTTGCTGCCTTGAAATAATGATGCAGATTATAATTAAAATTAGAATAGAAATCGAAAATTAAAATGACAAAAAGGAAAGCCCTGGAGTTCAGGGGGAAAAATATCTAAAATAGGGTCATAGAAAGAGAGAATAGTTGGAAAACAGTATGCTGACAGTGATTTTAGAAATAAAAAGTTAATAAAGTACAATGGAGGCTTTATGTATTCTATACAGAATAAAATACTCTTACCCTATTATTTTGGGAGCAGTGACATTTTATGTGTATATGTGTAAGAAATTAGATGGAACATGAATTAAAATGTTCAAAATAAGAAAGGTCAGTATATAGACATTATCTGAGATTTCTTTCATTAATTCTTGCTGCTTACAAAGTGGAATGGCAGAATAAAGCCAATTTTATGGATATGTTATTTGACCCAAACCCCTCAAAAATAATAATATTTAACCTCTATCACCAATTTTTTAATAAAGTGCTATGCCCTTGAAATAGTCAATAAATGGCTTTTGCTATCTCTTCCCTTTTGCACATCTTTGTTGGCATATTGTAAATGCCTATAGAACATAATATCTTACATTAGAGACAACCTTCTGGATGACAGTTTGGTGAGTGATTATGCCAATTAATATATTAATATTTACCTTTATATAAAATATGTGGTTTTATCATATCCAGGCATTCTGTTATTCATTTGCCCAGATAATTCTTTTAAAGATTGCTTTAGCTGGCTATACTATGCAAGAAATTACTAAAAACTTAGAAGCTTAAAACACTGTACATTTATTATGGCATCATTTCTGCAGGTGGCATCATTATGGCATTATTTCAGAAGTCTAGACAAGGTGTACTTGGATTTTCTGTTGAGGGTTCCAGAAGTCTACAATAAAGTGTCTGCCACAACACCACTAATCTGAGGCTCAGTTTGCTGCTCCAAGCTTTTTCAAGGTGTTAGAAATTAAGTTCCTTAAGGTTGCAGTACTGAGATACTGCTCCCTTGCCAGTTGTCAGCTAGGGACCAATCTCATTTTCTAAGGCTGCCCACAGTTCTTTGCCAAGCAGCCTCTAAAAGCAGTTCACAATACTGTTTACTTTGCTTTCCATCCACACCAGCATTAACTGCTTATCTGTTAGGTCTTCCCCTAGAACTAGCTAGAGGAAATACTTTGCTTTCAAAGGACTCACCTAATTAAGTCCCTCTCACCCAGTACAATATCCTTATCATAAGGCCAGCAGATTTGAGGCCTTAATTACATCTTCAAAATCCCTTCACAGCAATACATAGATTGGTGTTTGATTGAATAGTTGAGATAACTTGCATATACCTTAGGGGCCTGTATCTATGGGGACAGTTTGGAATTGTGCCTAACTTAAAAATTATGAATGGCGGCTTCCTAGGTAACAGTGAGCTCTCATAAAATAGCCATTTATTGGGAAGCAGGCTGGTCAGGGGTATTAAAATAAAATGAGATTGGACTCAGACTATTATGGGTTAACCTTTAAGCTCTGGGGATGAGTTTCATCTCTTTAAAAGTTAATTGTCACATTCTTTGTAGGTAAGATATTTTATGTCTCGCGTTGACAAAAAAGTCCCAGTTCACTTTGATTTTCCTGGTGATATTAATAGTGCTTTCTTTTATTTAAAGAGGATCCAAACATTAACAGTGATGTAAGGAAATAAATATAAAAAATATAATAAATAAGTAAATAATTAAATACATAATCTGAAAAAGAAACACAAAACACATCCATGTTTGGTCATGGAAGTCATGTAGACTGCTTGTCTGGCCATTGGGAGAATTTAATCTGAAAATACGTGTAAAATCCTTTATGGTTGGCTAATTGAAGGCAGTCAAACACCATCCGCCTATAAGCCCTTTTTCACCAGCCTGGATTTGTGTAAATGCCACTGTACAAAAGGGACATGTGTGGCAAATACTATGCTATGCTCAATTATATACAAAAAGAGAAATAAAACAAGAACTTAAGGCTTGTGAATTATAATTAGAAACATCAGAAAATTGGAAATTATTGTAATTATAATTATATATATAATTATAATTAGAAACATCAGAAAATATAAAAATAAGAGCTAAATGTTATAAGTAAATTTCTTTTGGGACTATAGGATTGATTGATTTCTATCTATCTATCTATCCATCTATCTATCTATTTATCTATCTGTGTGTGGAAATGTGTATGAGTTCTTAGAAAAGATTAACTATGAAATGATTCTTTCCTTTTTTATATCCAAAAGGGCAGGGTTATTATGAAAAGGGAGAAAAGGAAAAGGACACTTGCATAGACACAAGCGGGTGGAAAGAGCTGCCTTGAGAGGGACAGTTCTGCTAAGAGACCTGCGTGGTCACAGGTGGGCAGCCTTGGGAGGAGAGCTGCCTCTGCAGGGAGAACAGTGAAGAGATTCACTGGCATGGTCAGAGGTCACAGGTGGGCTGCTGTCCTAAACAGGGAGAGAGTTGTTGGCGAGGAGCTCCTGCATAGGTACAGGTGGGCAGGGCTGCTGCCTGAAAGGATTCTTGAAAGAACAGACTTTCCAGGAAAGGGGAGGGCATTTTAGCTAGGAAAAAAAAAATTACCCCAGAGAATGTGTTATAAATTCCATGTGAAAAAACATAGACTGATGATAGGGGTCAGGGCAGGTAGAGCCAGCAATTTGAAGTTCATTGCAAAGAGTAAAAGATTTTGACAGTTGTGCGAGGAGTTTATGTGTTTCTGGTAGGTGACTGACAGTCACAGTCCCTGAAAGGATTGTAAGGGGCAAGGATTAAAAAGAGGAAACAGGGTCCAGAGAAACTTCCTATAATTTGGACAAAGTAGTGGTGTTAAGATAACAGTGAGTTGAAGAAAAAGGGTGGAAATTCAAGAGGTGGATCACACATACACACACACAACCAAAGCAGTATGTGTTGAGTGAAAATATCAACCACTAAGGTCTATATAAGGAATCCACTGAGTAAAGGTAGTGAAAGGTGTCAAAATCAGTGGGGAAAATACTAAGATTTGAGTTATCAATTTATAGAAAAAAATGACTAATTCCTGAGACTATATATAGCAAGATAAAGGATTATGAAAGTGAAGGAGCAAAGAAAAAAAGTGGAAGAAAACAGAGCTGAGTGTGACTTACAGTTCATTAAAGTGAAGAGTTAGTAAAATCTGACCAGGTGGAGATAATATTTATAGTTAAAACAAACTTTAGGGCCCTCCCTGGTGGCACAGTGGGTTAAGCAGCACACTATGAAGCAAACCACAGTCACTGTAGCACGAGTTCGATCCCTGCTGCCCCCCAGGGAGGGGACCCACATGGCGTGGCAGACCTCTCCTGCTGTGCCCGCTGTTCCCCTCAGCAGTGTACTTCCATTGATCTGCCTGTTCTGCTCCCCGCTCTGTCTGTGGTGAATCCTCTCACCCCCACACCTCTGGCCTGTACCCCAGTGCTTGTATGCATAAATAAATAAATCTTTTAAAAAAAACTTTATTTTTTATTTGATAGTTTAAAATGGCATACTATACCAACTCTCTTGATTCATGAAGTGCTTTTATCATCAGGGCACTGATTTTATGATACAAGTACTGCAACTCTAAAAACTAAAGTAAATATGTAAGGCACTAATTAGAGGCGGGGCCACATCTTGTCTACTTAGTTCCATCTTAGGAAAAGTTAAGTGGAGAAGTTTGAAAAGGGAGATATATATCATAGTCTTTGGAGGAGGACATTGACACAGGAACATCAAGATTAACTTGAAATCACAAGTGTAAGATAGAGGGCCTCCCTGGTAGTGCAAGGGGTTGAACACCACACTGTGGGGCTTCCACAGCCACTGCAACACAAGTTTGATTTCCAGCAAGGGAGGGGATGTACATAGCGCAGCAGACCTCTCTTGTCTCGCCTGTTGCCGTTGCTCCCCTCAGCAGTGTATTTCAGTCAATGTGCCTGTTCTGCTCCCCACTCTGTCTCTGGTGAATCCTCTCACCACCCCCCAACCCCCACTGTGCCTCTGGCTTTTACCCCAGCTCTTGTATGCACAAATAAATAAAATATTTTTTAAAAAAGTATAAGATACATGAAACATTATATATGCATGTACATGTCTGTTGAGATATCTGTTTAAATATATGCATACACATATCAATATCTGTGTGTGTGTATTTCTTAGTACCCCATTAGTTCAACGAACTAATCAACATGATGTAGGAATTAGAGGCTATAGGAAAGTCAAAGACAATATCTATATGGACATTACCATCCATCTGGCATAACTGAGAAGTCTGTGCTTTGATTATATTTTCTTACTATAGCTCTAAATGTTTGAGCCCCAAAGAACAGTAGAACGGAGAGTCAACACTATATATATTTGTGATTCTGTTAAGTGTTCTTTCTATTTAGCTTTCTATTTTTCACCCCATTACTTCCAGTGATCCGGGGACAGTATAGGCTTCAGCAGCATCCTTGACTGCCTTTTTTATACTCCTAGGAAGTGTAATGGTCTCCCTCTGCATCTAGTAACTGATACCATTAATTAGACCTGACAAATTAATGATAGGCTATATTAACCACATTTGTCTAAGCATTGCACAGATATCTCTTGCTTTCAGTGGGAATCATTTAGGCTAAAGGAAAATATTTAGAATCCTGGATTCACTAGTAAAGCCAGGTTGTCTAATCTCAGAAGTGTCTCAAGTAGGATTTAACAAGGGTCAGGCTAAAATCCATTGCACACATTTCATCCAAAAGCAGTGGAAGGTCTATAGAGCACTGGGTTTGAAATCACATCTTATTGGTTAAAAAAAAAAAAAAAACATCAATAGTTCCTCATTGCTTCTAAGCCAGACAAATACTTCACGTTCTGCCTTTCCTAACATATCTGTTTTCTTTCACATATGTTATATTACAGATTAGTTGAATTACTTGCTTATCCATGAATGTGCCTGCAGGGGTACTATCTATTTGAAATTGATTTTATGCAAACAAATACAATATGGCTATACCTGCTTGGGTCATCCTTACTTTATACCATGGGAGACAGGCCAAGCAAAGAACACACAACTCTGTTCTTATCTCATTCTGAAGGCAGGAAATAGGCACCAGCTTGGATAATAGAGCTATACGTACTGATACTCCATGCATTCAATTACCAAACTACACATTAGGAGCTGTATCAAGTTCACCTAGCAAGAGGTAACAGGGGGAAATCCCAGCATGTGGAGAATCTCAGCTCTCTCTGCTCAGACCTTTGGTTATTCAGACAGCAGTGATAGAAAAAGCAGGAGGGGCAGGAACAGACTCAGGCTCGATGGAATTTGGCCTCAGGAAGAGAGGAAGAGGCACTAAAGAAATGGCTTATAAAAGAAGCATAGTTACTTAGCTGAAATTACTTTAGAATCTGATATCTCTTCCTATTCACCCCAAAGTCAGAGCTAACTCAACACATTTTATAATCCAGTATAGCTATGTTATGTCACTCCACCGCCAAACAGGGAAGGGTTTGGATGACATTTTGCTACCTTTATGTGGACATAGGGTGTTTCTAAGGTCAACGGAGTTAAGACTTTAGTGATGATCCTCAATACTTAGCCACAACACTCAAAATATTCCTCTAAAAGTCACCACTTCTATTAGAGGTAGTAGAAACAAAAGAACACAGTTGTATACCAAACAATAAAACAACAACAACAAAAATATGTGCTTATTAAGAGTTATTTTCAGTAGTGCTCATGGACCAATAAGAAATTATTATTTTTTTTTTTTGTTTAAGATGTTTTCATCACTTATGCATATAAGAGCTGGGGTACAGGCCAGAGGTATAGGGGGGTGAGAGGACTTACCAGAGACAGAGTGGGGAACAGAACAGGCAGATGGACTGAAATCCACTGCTGAGGGGAGCAGCGGGTGAGGCAGGAGAGGTCTGCTGTGCCATCTGGGTCACCTCCCTGGCTGGGGATCAAACTCGTGCTGCAGTAACTGCAGATAATAGATTCACAGTGCTGTACCTTAACCCCTTGTGCCACCAGGGAGGCCCCCAACAAGACATTCTAGAGAGACTGCCATAGTATCAGTATTTAAACTGATACTAAAATCAGTTTTGTTTTTTTTAAAGACAAGAATAGGGAAGGTGCAGTGAAAATGCTATTGATACCTTATCTCACTCCCTGGTTCATGTTGAATTTACCTATAACTGTAATAACATGGTGTCTTCAACATGCTCACATCTCCCTAACTCATGTTTACATCTCTTGACTTCTCGGTCCAAGAGTTTTCCCCAAATACCTTGGGGTTTACTAAACTGAAAGCAGTGCTCTCTTTTAAACTTTGGGAAATCATCCCCCTCCCATCAACCCACTACCTTTAGGGAGTAGGAGTTTGTATGTAAGTGACTTAGTCCTCTGGTCCTAAAATCTGAAAATTCTTCACACCATTTCTCAACAGGCCTCAGGGTCTTTGGGCTTCACAGCAATATTATCATAACTTTTATTACCTTTTCCCATTCTTTCAAATTTTACTCACACCCTCCCATGTAATTTCCAATCACCTCCATCCCCCACCCCAATTGAAGTTTCTGCATTCAAGGCCTTCACTCAGTGTATCCTACTGGGAAACCCTAACTAAGGGCTAGGATTTGTATCCCTTTGTCTCCCATAACTCCACATAACAATGCTTACCTATTAAAATATTTTAATACTTGATCACTGGTCAATCACTACAAAAATGTAAATTCTTTAAATACAACAACAAAATTGTACTCAGAATTCTAATTTTAATATCATTACAATCAGTAAGAGGTTAAGTGACTGAATAAATGAAAAGAATGGATGAATACAAAATATGGAGATGTATATCTATGATATTTTTAATGCCTGACTGAGAATTTCTCTAGCCAACACAGTGATAACTTAGTTAACAATAACAGATGGTAATTTTTGTAACCTCAGGATTTAAACCCTTGCTCACCATAGGCCAATTTTCAAGAAGCTAAGTTGTCTTTTTCTAAAATGAACTAAAGCAAACAATGTTGAACCATGAAAATAGTATGTATACTCATTTGGCATCCCAGGAAAGTTCAAAAAAGTATATTAATAAGAAGCATATTAAAGCTTTTAATTAATTGAAAGAGTAGGAAAATGAGCAGACAAGGTGACTTTGGGTGCCAATTTTTCTGTTCTAGAAGCTAACCCTCTATTTTGAGGTCCTATCTTCCATCTGAAATAGCTGTTCAACAAGTTGGAACTGACAGTAGACAAAATGTTTTACTGCCATGTGTCAGGTAGTGTGATGCATTTCATGCCTGACTAAGTGCAAAATGAAATTTTAGCTGAAGGAGATGGTATAGCAAATGGTTTTTTACAGAGCAGGGAGTAAGGAATATGTCTCCCATGGAGAAACTCAGTGTCTGATTCATATTTTAATTGCCAGAATAAAATCAAATATCCTTAAGTTCTGGCATGCTAATGAACAAGAAACAAAATTAGCTTTTTCTCTGTGTATTGAATTGTCTGATATTTGTTGAGAGAAGCAAATGGCATTGTATATCCAAACATTACCCCAAGGTGTTATAAGCACTATAACTTGCAAATTCACATTGAAGGGCCTTTTATAAGACTTTTGAAATGACACTGATTCATCAGCAATATGGTTTCTTCAAAAAGACATATGCTATTGCTGCAATTTTTAAAAAGATTTATTTATTTATGCATATAGGAACTGGGGTACAGGCCAGAGTTGCAGGGGGTGAGAGGACTCACCAGAGACAGAGCAGGGAGCAGAACAGGCAGATCAACTGAAGGAGCAGAACAGGCAGATCAACTGAAATACACTGCTGAGGGGAGCTGCAGGCGAGGCAGGAGAGGTCTGCTGCACCATGTGGGTCCCCTCCCTGGCCAGGGATTGAACTTGTGCTGCAGTGGCTGCAGATAGCTTCATAGTGATTCGACTTAACCCTCTGCGCCACCAGGGAGGCCCATATTGCTGAAATTTTTACTGAATTTATTAAATTGGTATATAGTATGTGATAAATCTTACTTTGGGTCTTTGTTTTAAAAACTGGCTTTACAAACATTGATTTTCTTTTCACCGTAAGAATTTATTTTGTTCTTGACTCTCCTTTAAAAATAATGCTACTATACTTTATTTCTTGAAGAAATTGTATGTTTTTGGTCAATATTAATATTACTGCTATTTATTTCATAAAACATATTTATTTTTCTAAAATGAGTTATGATTTCAGTTTCAAAAACAGTCAATGCTTTAGTTTGTGTGCTCTAGTTATGGGGAAAACACAATCTTAAAATTATAACAGCTCCTAAGTTGTCTTTGAAAAAATTCTATTTACTAGAGAATTTTGACGTTATTGTAACTGTTGTTTGAGAAGGGTAAAGGTGGTTCATATTTTGAATATATCATCAGTTTCTTCTGTATTATTTGTATAATTATTGAATGGATGTATATACTTCTTAGGTTCTCCCAAATCAGATTATGGATCTTTTTCTTCATAAATATTTTCCTAAATTATGCATGCTTAGAAAGGTACATTATGGGGCTTCCCTGGTGGCACAATGGATTAAGCAACATACTATGAAGCAAACCACAGCCATTGCAGCACGAGTTCGATCCCTGCTGCCGGCCAGGTAGGGGACTCACATGGGGTGGCAGACCTCTCCTACTGTGCCCGCTGCTCCACTCAGCAGTGTACTTCTGTTGATCTGCCTGTTCTGCTCCCTGCTCTCTGTGGTGAATCCTCTCACCACCCCCCCACACCTCTGGCCTGTACCCCAGTGCTTGTATGCATAAATAAATAAATCTTTAAAAAAAAAAAGAAAGGTACATTATGAAAAAGCAGTAACCTGTCTACATTCCCAATATCGCCATATCCAAACTGGGTTTTGGAGTATATAAAACAACTGGAGTTTATGTGGCTATCTTAGCAGAATAGAGCTGACAGTATGACAGATAAGAATAACAAAAGGTAATGCATATTTCAGCATTTTTACTCTAATATTAAATTTTTACTTATAACTCATATATATTTAAAACTTCCCTAGTAACCCAAAAGGAAACATTATTCAGAAACAGAGAAACATGGAGTTTAGAATTATCTTGCATGTCTCTGAGTGCATGTGTGTCTGTGTGTGTGTACATATGATTATATCAGCCAAGGTGCACACTTGTTTTCTGAGATGATTTAATTAGATTTTGGTGTGATTATTACTATGGCAATTGGAAAGATCTGAAAGATTTAAACTCCCAAATTTTAGGAAAATCAATTTCAAAAAATAGAGTCTGCATGTGCAGGAAACCTGTTTAATCTAGATAGCAAGGGAGACCTCCATGATGATACTTAAGATTTTAAAATTTAGAAGGGTTTTCATAATATTTTTCCTCTCCTGAATGTTCAAAGGAAGATTCAACTGGGTGTAATACTCATTCACCTGACAGCATCATTTCAAGGTCTCTGTGTGTGCATCCATCTCTGTGCGTGTACTATCTGAAGCACAAACTAGCCACTAGCCAACAGATGTTCCTTTAGTGATCATAGTTGTATTGTAGAGTTCATATAACATAATATGCATAAAATTTAGGTAATACTAAGTACTATAGTGAAAAATCTAAAACTCTAATTTTCAGAATATTTAGAATTTGGCAGATTGTCAGGTGGGGGTAAGTGTACCTCTAGGATGTTCCGATTACTAGTAGTGTTTTCACTTACAAATGTATTTTTAAAATAAGAATGGTATATATTTAAGGTATACAACATGATGATTTGCTTTACATGCAGAGTGAAATAATTACTACCTATATACAAAGCAAAACTCATTCTCTCTCTCTCTCTAAATCATGATTACTACTTAGATCTCTAGATAGTTCTACAAAAGTGCTATTTTGTACACTTCAACCAATGTCTCCTACTCTTATTCTCTGTTTCTGTAAGCTGAACTTTTTGAGTCTATCACATAATAAGTGAAATCATATAGTATCTGGCTTTCTGTGTCTGACTTCTTGCACTTAGCATAACATCCTTCCATTTCAACCACATTGTAGAAGATGGCAGGATTACCTTCTTTCTCAGGACTGAATGATACATCATTGTCTGCTGAAACTTGGATTCTTTCTTATCTTGACTATTGTGCACAATACTGCCCAAAATGTGGAGTACAGGTATCTCTTCAAAATACTAACATTTCCTTTATTTTTTTTTATTTTTTTCATTTTTTATTAAAATATTTTAAAATTTACATATACTTGCCATTAATTGTATTCCCCATGTAATCCCCATCACCATCTCACCAGTGCACCATCACCTCAGTCCCTCGTGCTCCCATCTTCCCTCAAACCTCCTCCTCTCCCCTCCCCACCAGGTGTCCCCAGTCTGTCCTTGTCTCCTCATTTTTGGTTTCCGTGTCTTTATTGCTGTTATTGTTATTATTAATATTGTTCTTATTCCTTTCCTTGATCCTCATTTGGTTCCCTTATGTTCCTCCTAGGGGAGGAACCATC
>JAGFMF010011458.1:5412117-5456968 GCA_019455555.1 Galemys pyrenaicus | reverse complement strand
AGAAAAATACCAGATGGTTCCTCCCCTAGGAGGAACATAAGGGAACCAAATAAGGATCAAGGAAAGGAATAAGAACAATAATAATAATAATAATAACAAAGACACAAAAACCAAAAATGAGGAGACAAGGAAAGACTGGGGACACTTGGTGGGGAGGGGAGAGGAGGAGGTTTGAGGGCAGATGGGAGCATGGGGGACTGAGGTGTTGGTGCACTGGTGATATGATGATGGGAATACATGGGGATTACAATTGATGTCAAATATATATATAAATAAAGAGAAAAAAATAAAGAGAGTTTGACAGATGGAGAGATTCTGAGAGGTGGGATTATGAAAGGTAAAAGCTAGTTATGAGACTTAGATACCATGTTTCTTGGGATTTGTTTTTGCTTTATGACCAGAGACATGAAGCTGAAAAGTCATTCCATCAACAGGCACAGTTGAAAATCCCTAGTGAAAACTTGCTCTCTCAAGCTAAAACACTAGGAAAAAGGATGTCTACCAAGAGAGAAATCTTTAGACAATAACCAACCTGCTTCAGCCAAACATCACAGCAACAAAAGTGGTCCCCAATAACTATCTTTACCAGCAAAGCCTGAGTGGTCAGTCTTTTGTTGATGCTCACAGGTTGTAGTGAAGCATTCCAACTTCCTTGCCGGGGCATGTCAAAGAAGGATGGGGATGGAGTCTGGACTCTCATCAGCAGGCAGTGACATTCACCCCACTTCCCATCATGGTGTCAGGACAATGTGGACAACCTAAATGTTCAGTCCTCATCCTCCATCAGTAACAAGGCTATTCTCTCCCACCAGGCTACAGAGATGTTAACAGGACTTTCACTGCCAGCAGGGGGCAACCGGCCAACATACTGTCCTCATGCTGTCATTCTTAACTCCAAGAGCTAGTGATACCACCATTAAATGAAAAGCACAATCAAATATCGATGCTGAGATAACAGAGATATAGAGCTGAGAGCAGTTTTAAAGAGATATTATAAATAGGATTCAACAAAGAATAATAACATCATTTGAACTTGGAAAAAAAAGCCCTTGTAAGATTTGTAGTTAACATTATACTTAATAGTGAAAGATTGAACACATTCCTAATAAGATCAGGAACAAGGCAGTGATAGAAGTTCTCATTACTCTCATTCCACACATAGTGTGGAAGTTGTAACCAGTTTAATAAAGTAAGAAGTGGAAATTATAGGCACGCAGATCATAAATACAATTGCCCTAAATGAAGATAACATGCAAATGACATGTGATACACAAATTACATGATTTATATGATATGATAAACAACCCCCAGATATCTAGCCACAAAAAATTCACCTTAGAAATTTTAGCGAACACAGTAAAGTCATTTTTAATAATATTGCTTCATTCAATTTTAGTGTTCATGAAATTTATGTAAGATTATCTGCATTCTGAAAAACAAAATACTTAAGTAAAAAAATATACTTAGATAAAAAATATATGTGGGTGTTGTATGCTAAAACCACAAGACGATGATGAAAGAAATTAAAGAAGATCTAGATATATGAAGAAATACATATATGCAGAGATTAGAAGACACAACATAATAATATATCCATTGCCCACTAGTTGATATAAAACTTTTATTCACTTCCTATCAAAACCTCAACAAAATTTTTGAAAATATGAGAAAAATATCTAAAATATATACAAAAGCAAAAGACCCAAAATTATTACCAAAAAAATTGAAATATGAGGATAAGTGGAAGGGTGTAAGTTTATCTGATTTTAACATTTATTATATAGCTATAGTAATTGAGACTGTGCAGTAGTGATGGAGGGGTGGGTAGACACAGTACTCAAGGGTACAGATTAGAGCATGTGTACTCACATAAACATAGTCAACTGAATTTTGACAGAGATGTAAAAGCAATTTAATTGACCAAAGATAATCTTTCTCTTTTTTTTAAGATTGGGATACAGGTCAGAGGTTGGGGGGATGAGAGGATTCACCAGAAACAGAATGGGGAGCAGAACAGGCAGATCAACCGAAATACACTGGTGAGGGGAACAACAGGTGAGGCAGGAGAGGTTTGCTGCATCATGTGGGTCACCTCCCTGACCAGGGATTGAACTCACGCTGCTGTGCCTTCTATGCTTCACAGTGCGGTACTCAACCTGCTTTGCCACCAGGGAGGCCCAAAGATAACCTTTTAATGAGTTGTACTGGTATACTTAGACCTCCAAAGGTAAAAATGAACCTTGAACTAAGTTTCACGTCCAATAGAGAAAGTAAATCAAAATGGATCACAAATTTGATGAAAAAAATAAAACAAAAACTATTTAAGAAAATAAAAAGGAGAACTTTTTAGATCTAGGTTTAGACAAGGGTTACATCTAGAGTTTCTAGACCTGACACCAAAGTTACAAGCAACAATATGAAAATTTGATGATCTGTATTTTATTAAAATTAACACATTTTGCTCTATGGAAAATTCTATTCAGTGGATGAAAAGATATGCCACAGATGTGAGAAAATATTTATAAACCATACATTCATCAAAAAACTAGTTTATAGGGTCTCCCTGGTGGCACAAGGGGTTGAGCACAGAAATGGGGGGCTTCCACAGCCACTGCAGCACAAGTTCACTCCCTGGTCAGAAAGGGGACCCACAGGGCACAGCAGACCTCCCCTGCCTCGCCCGCTGTTCCCCTCAGCAGTGTGTTTTGGTCGATTTGTCTGTTCTGCTCCCTACTCTATGTCTGGTGAATCCTCTCACCATCACCACCACCACCCACCATGCCTCTGGCCTGTACCCCAGCTCTTGTTTGCATAAATAAATACAATCTTTTCAAAAGAGAGATTAGTTTATAGATTCTGTAAAGAACTCCCCACATGCAACATTAAAAAAAAATTAGAAAATGGTCAAAAGGCTTAAAGAACATTTTACCCAAGAAGAATTATCACATGGAAAGAAGTCCAATATCATAAGTCGTTAGGGAAATGCAGATTAAAACCACATGAATTATGGTCAAACATCTATTAAAAAGGCTAAATTAAAAAATGTATAATGATGACAGCAAATGCTGGTAAGGGCACAGAGAAATTGATTCATTCATACTTTGCTTGTGGGAACTTAAAGTGGCATAGCCACTTTGAAAAACAGTTTCTTAAATAATTAAAAGTGCAACTAACACATGACCCAACAATTGTGCTCTTGGGAAACTTATGTTCACACCAAGACCTGTGTATGAATGTTTATAGCCATTTTATAACTGTAAACAATATATATATCTTTCAATAGAGGAATGGTGAAATTAACTGTTGTACATCCATAGTACAGAATTACTATGGAATAACAATCAACAACAAAAAAGAAATCAAGTTATCGATAAGTATAATAATCTAAATGATTTCACAGAAAATTTGCTCAATGAGGAAAGCTAATTCTAACACACTTCATCCTGTATTGTTTTATTTTTACAACATCCTTGAAATTATAAAATTATAGGGATGGAGGAGGACTTAAAAAGAGGTAACAGGAGCAAATGATAAATGAGTGTGGATTTAAAAGCATGATGAGAGTGGTCATGTATGATGGAAACATTCACTATCTTGTCTGTGTAACTAGTAACATTGGCTGTGATATTATACTATTGTTTAATAAGAGATCTCTACTAGGAGTATTTTGTGTTGCCTTCCCATATTATTTCCTACAATTATGCACAATATACAACTATTTCAATATTAAATATTTATTTTTCATTTATTTTTATTTTTAAAGATTTTATTTATTTATGCATACAAGAGCTGGGGTACAGTCCACAGCCAAGGGGTGAGAGGACTCATCAGAGACAGAGTGGGAAGCAGAATATTTGGATGTACTGAAATATACTGCTGAGGGAAGCAGAGGGCAAGACAGGAGAGAGCTGCTGTACCATGTGGGTCCTCACTCTGGCCAGGGATCAAACTCATACTGCAGTGGCTGTGGAAGCTCCACAATGCAGTGCTCAACCCTTTGCACCACCAGTGAGGGCCTCAAAATTAAATGTTTAATTAAATTTCTACTATCTAATTATTTAGTTAGTATTAAAGATCACCTCTGAGTTATGAGACTGAAAGCATCTTGAAAGCAGGAAACATTTAGAGCCCACACTATTATTTCTGTTTTTGACAATAAGCAAAGCGTTTTTAAAAACACAAACTCCACTCTTTCTATTAGGGTGCAATTAGACTTAAAACCTTTCCTGGCTCTTGCACTGCATTTTACTGAAAGATGAGCATAGACCTTTTGGATTAGTACAAATCATTCTCTATCTACATTTTTAGAAATATCTTATTTCTCACTGCCAAGGTTTTGGTGTTTCAGGCAAAACGAGCTGCTCTTGAACATATAGAAGACCTTCCCAAAGTAGGTTTTCTTGGCTCATATTCTATGAAGACTGATCTCCCTTCCTGGAATGATACTTAAGAGACGGCGGTCAGTGAAAGAGATTTAGTTGCATGTTATTTAAGGTTATAAATAGTGGACTGTAGAAAAAGGGAGATTTTTGAAAAGCATGTCTTGATAGGGAGAAAAGCAAAGTGGGAATCTAACTTTCAGAAGTATCTTCGAATCTAATTTTAAGAGGTTTTAGGGCTCATCATATTAAAACAACACTTAATCTGATGAAAAGGAATGATATGTTTGTCCTTTAACTGGATTAGAACTTTTGCTTATGATTTTCTAAAATATTATAAATACATGAAAACCTATCAAGTTTAGAAGTTCCCCAAAGAGATCAAAATGCTAGGTACAGAGTAGCTTGAATTGGTAAGACTTTTAAAGGCAAATATATTTAACAGTGATCTCTTTTTAAAATGAAGCATAATTTTAACAATGAAGGTCTTTAAGCCTTAGAGATTTCGGCACTTCCTCCATCACCCTTTATCCCAATCACTATAAAATGTCGTATGTAAAAGTGTATGTCTTTTCACATATTTTTATTTTTATTTTTTACTTTCATTGTATCAGGAAAATCCCATAATAACCTTGCCTTTGCATCTGCTAGCTTTCCCCAGAACAGGTTTCTGTGGTTTTAGAATTAAGCAGGGGCAGTAGAGGGAGCTCTGACAGCATCAATTCCAGGGGCGTAAATTGTTCCCTTTTCATGAACTGGCATCCAAAAGGCTCAAGGAGGGACTAATACCTTGTAATGTCCACAGTGATTTGCCAGAATATTTGAGATATCCACGTAAGACCAAAAACACGAAAGTTGTTTTCAAATCCATACTATGTTCCACTTTTAAGTCCTTTCTGAACAATAGTGTTTTTGATTTACTGATCGTGAAGCCTAATTCTAATCTAACTCTCCTCTTTTCACCCCAAACCTTCAGTTTACCATTCTACTGACTTCCCACCTGCCTTTTGTAATCACAGGTCAGTAGTTTGATGACAGAAAGAGCCAGTGACCTTCCCTAGAGGCGGTCCCTTGGAATCTTCTCTCCTGAGGTTACTGAGAATGACAAGAAGAAATTCACAGCTATTGCTACTAAAGGCATTTAGAAGCAGCATTTAAAAAGGAAACCCCTTGGCACAGCTAACAAAGGTCACCTACAAAGCACCAGCACCAGAATGAAGCAAGTACCAGAGTTACTTGCCATCATAAACCCGACTGCTCATTCCTCCTGTGTCTCAGGGCATCTAATGTTTCACCAGCAACTATTCTTGGACTGTGGTCATCACCATTGCCATTGTTCAGAAGTCAGGAGGGTAACTTCTTCAAGCTTTGACCAAAAAATTAAAAAAATAATAAAAAAAATAAACAAGTACTGAAACTTCCCCTAAAAGAAAAGAAAATAATTTCCATTGTTCATTGTTCTGCCTCTTTTTGCCATTCACATTAGGATATCACTTTAGAAGACTCTGAGTCTTAGTTTTTTCATCTGTATTACAAGGATAATAATGCCCACACTATAGGCATACAACCCAAAAGGATTTGTGTGGTAATTAATGTGGGGTTTGGCACAATGAAAGGATTACATGAATACAGTAATAAGTGTCCTATTATTTCTCATATCCTCTTTGCACATCACATTTTAGCAAAATCTTAAAACATCTATATAGTCACTATTATTAGGCAAAATTATTTTTTTTTTCTTACAGGTACAGAATTCCAGTAAAATCATAGTATTTAAAAAAAATCCTCAAAGTGTTGCAAACGGTCCATTTACTGTAAGTGGTTACCAATTTTTCTTCACTACCACAGCTAACCAAGATATTGGAAAGAACGAACTTGGCAAGAATGACAGAAGTCCTAGAATCACTAGGAAAAAATAATGGAATCTATGTCAAAAACTAAACTTGGAGAATGAAGAGATTCATTCCAAGAACTAAATGCAGAAGACAGAAGTGCAACATTTTTGTTTTACTAGGGAGTTAATATCAGGGAAAACATTTACAAAACCTTTGTTAGATTATAAACCCATTATAATTCACTAATATGTGATCATTTTATTGCTTGAAATTTGTCTCTTTGATGTTATGAGCATTATCTATCTACAAAGTAAATGTGGATTTGCCATTAAGGAGATTTTATGAGTGGGAAAATTTTGGTTGTTGCTTTGAAATCCTCAAGAGACAAAAAGTCACCACATCCTTTTTACGTGAAGCTTTGTCTATGGTTATAGACATATAAAGGTCCGTGTTAAGTTTTCAGTTTATAGTATAAAGGGAAGGCAGTCATTGAAACAAATTTTATTTTTTAATAAAACATTATTATAGAGGCATGCAATGTATGACTGAGTGATCCTGGAGGACTTCAGAGACAATTAATGCATGAAAAAGGATTAAAGCATGACTAAGATTGGGTCAGGTGTACAGTCTGCAAGAGGGGCTGGAATGTTTTAGATGTTGTACATGAGAAAAACACGCATTCTCTCACTTCTTTTTGTGCTCTGGAAAATAGTAGAGACTCTCAACTTGGGTTGGTCATTATGGAGATACCAAAAATCAAAATGGGAGGAGGCAGCTATCAGGAAAATCTGCAGTCAATTGCAATGAAATATAGGAAGGCTGACTACCAACCAGGAATTGAGAAATAATCCAGAGTGGAAAGTGGAAAAGTCAGCCATTTTTCCCACTTTTTTCAAAATCATCATCATTTTGGCTATCCAATTCCATCAAATTTCCTTGGCTTCTCCCAGTGAATTTTATTTCAACAGTTTTTAAACAGTGTTGCATAGTGAGGACAAAGGGTAATCTTGGCATGTTCCATAGAATGGTAGGCCCAACTATCTATATTAAGCAACTTTCTGAATAAACAGAAAAGAAGGATAATTCCAACCCAGTGCCTTAGACCATGGTTGTGCATAGCTATGCTGGGAACAATATCCTATCAGGCTGAGTCTCCAAAGGTCAGAATTTTAGACAACTTGGAGTCATAATGAGGATTTTTCAATATCTGGACACAAATGAAGAACCCAGTGAGAGCAAAAAGTTCTGGGGAAAGATGTTCACTGTATAAAGATAGAGAATAGCTTAGCCAGGGCTGAAGCAAAGGCAGTGGCTAATACATTGCTATCAATGGCACTATAATGGTAGAAAGCATGAGCTATAGAAATTCAGAATATTGGACAATGAAAGTACCAGAAGTATCCTCAAGAACCTAAAGAAATTCAGTTGTGATAACTGTGATAATTGTGATAGGACAAGTGCCAGAGGACAGACAGTTACAACTGGACATGTCAATATGAGATTGGGAACCTTTATTATGGCTTCTACCTCCGCTAATGACAAAGAAAAGGGTCTGGGTTTAAAACTTGTAGAATGTAGCTTAAATACTGGTTTTATCATATTACAACTTGATAGCTGTGAACAACTGCCTAATATAACTGCCTCCCCAGTTCCCTCATATGTAAAAAAATGAGAGACATATGCTTATTCTTCAGGACTATGGCAGTAATATTTTGAGATTGCATCCTATACAACACATGGGTCTTGTACATTCTCTATCATTCTTTGAGGCTGAGATGAAGACTTATTGAAGAATTTAACCACCAGGCAGTCCCATCCGCATTGCAAGGTCATGTGTAGAGCAAGAATTGGATTGAACTTTAAATGGTGCTTGTGAAGCATCTGATATATATTTGATAAAACAAGTGAAATAACACAATCATTCTTCAATATTAGAAGACCTGTATGATTCAGATTTGCAGGAAATACCACCAAAGAAAGTGCCATAGAAATGATTTAGTTCATTGCTCTGTTTATGCACAGAAAAACTAGGGGAAAAAGAGAGACTAAATACCTATTCAGGAGAGTAGGTTAGAGGCAAGGCTAATATTTAAAACATAGTATTAGCTTTTATCCTCTTCTTATCACACTTCTAGTAAATGGATATCTCACACTTTTTAAAAATCCATATCTTACAGACATGAATTTACATTTCCAGTTTTGTTATTAAAAACAATGTTATAGGGCCTCCCTGGTGGCCTAGCAGGTTGAGTGTCGCACTGTGAAGCATCTGCAGCACAGCAGCACGAGTTCGATCCCTGGCCAGGGAGAGGACCACATGACACAGCAGACCTCTGCTGCCTCACCTGCTGCTCCCCTCAGCAGTGTACTTCAGTCAGTCTGCCTGTTCTGCTGCCCACACTGTCTCTGGTGAATCCTCTCACCTCCCGTGTCTCTGGCCTGTACCCCAGCTCTTGTATGTATAAATAAATCTTTAAAAATTAAGTATATTCCTACAAGTAATATCTCTACGAGATATTAGTACATGCATAATAATATAAGAGGCACTTGGATAATGGTAAGTATTTGGGACAATTAACTTAATCTAATACAGTTCAATTTCCTTTCCTAAAAATGAAGATAATTCCTACAGTATATTCAAAAGAGGATTAAATAGTTTATCTTATGTAAAAGTCATGGTAAATGGTGACAACAAATAGTTTGCCTATCTTTTCTTTCTTTTACTACGTTGTGTTAATGGACAGAGGACTAAAGACACAGACCTGTCATGGAGAGAGAGTTTCATACATTTATCTAAGTCAGAGAAGTCGCCCATATAAATGAGAAGCATTTGCATTCTGTCTGAGTTTGTCTGAATAGCTTTTACTCTGATATTCAGAATCATCATCTTTGAATTTCTGAATCTGTGACCTGCACCCGTGGGTGGTGTGTCTGTTTCTCTGATTTAAGAAAAAAGAACAAAAACTAGACCACTGAATATTACTTCTTATGCTGTCCCTTTTCTCCTCCTCTATTTTATATTCATTTGCTTGTCCTTGCTGAGTCTTCTCAGGTTTTTCAACCAAATGCAAACATTAAATGAAGGTTTTCCTGAAACTTCAAAGCAAAGCAAAGCAATTCCCCCGAAGGGAGAAAAGGCAGTTGTTGAATGTCCACAGACATGATGAGGTTCAGCAGGCACCTTTGCAAGGAGAAGGAAGGTCTGCTCTTAGAATAGAAGGTTATGACAATGGTGCTTTCTCACACAAGTTCTGGGACAGGAAGGAAAGGAAATCATAGCTTATAGATTATAGTCTGTCCCAATTGCTTTCTTAGGCAGCCTCAAAACTTTCACAAGACAGGGAGAGGACTTGATGACATGTTTGAGGATTTCAAGGTGATGAAAATCACTGTCACTCTTCATTTAACCCTGCCTCAAAAAACCCTTTTGTTAATGACAATCGAATTTTGATCTCCTAACATCCATCAGGTAAAGCTTACATTTTAGTTACCAAATTAAAAATTAAGTGCATAATTTGATAGGCTACAACATTTTCCTAAACAAATTTAACAAACATGCTTCCCTTTGGCTCAGAAATACTATGCAAAAATATAAAAATACTGGGAAAACAGAAGATATAGTTACATGAAATAATATTTACTTAAATATTCTTCAGACTTATACAAAATATAAATCACTTAATATATAGCTAAGGAATAAAGCAGCATACATTCATGTTAGATAATATTATGCAACCATTACACCAAGGTTTAAAAAGAAATTGTTCACATGCAGACCTGCTTACCCCATAAAATTAAGAGAGAAAATGGAATAAAAATGGTGAAAATAAGCATTGCGATTATTTATAGATCTCTTCTTTTGGGTAAAATTAGAAGACTTAAAGAGTTAAAATGTTTATTAGCTAAAGATTGTGGTGATTAAATTATCTTAAATCTAGGCCCTTGTATACAAAGTGAAGTTATATAAGCATTATATTAGGGCAAATGAGCAAAGGGGAATCGAGATTCTTTACAAAAAAAACATAGATATGAGACTACATGCATGCCAAAGGATGACAGCCCAAAGGATGACAGCAATCCTACTTTTTCCATCTGTGATAAGAGGGCAAGCTTTACTTTCAAGTTCATCACTGGCCTGAAAGTGCTGGACAGAGGAAAGGTGGAGAGTCTTCTATGAATTGACCTTTTAAAAAAATATTTATTTATGCATACAAGATCTGGGGTACAAGTCACAGGTGTGGGGAGGAGAGGGGGATGAGAAGATTCACCAGAGACAGAGTGGGGAACAGAACAGAAAAGAACAGGTAGATCTAGTGAAATACACTGCTGAGGGGAGCAGTGGGTGAGACAGAAATCTGCTGTGCCATGTGGGCCACCTCCCTGGCCAGGGATCAAAATTATACTGCAGTGGCTGCAGAGAGCTCCGAAGAGCTGTGACTTAACCCCTTGTGCCACCAGGGAGGCCCCTGACTTTTCTAGCAAGTTTCTGTGGGAGATGTGTAGGTTTTCCAGTGAAACAAATTTGGTAGTTTGGGGGTGGGGGTGATATCTTTTATCTGTTTCCTAATGGATAAGGTAAAACTAACATCACACTTCTCACAGTATTTCTATGTAGGCTAACATTGATGGCCTTTCTGAAATGTCTTTAGGACATGACCTGCAACAAAGTTCATAAAAATGTTGCTCTGTTTCATATGTCATCATATGTCAGCTTCTCCAACTGGTGGCAAGCATTCTGCGCTGTCTTTTTCTACTGATGGAGGCGATTAAACAGTAATATGAACACAATTTAGTTGAAATAATAAAGAAGAAATCAAAGTCCAAGGTGTTAAATTACAATACAAAGACACACACTTATACACACACACACACACACAGAAAATCTACCATAAAGAGTCACTTTCATGTCAAACACTCCTAATGCTACTAGAAATCATTTCTAGTTGGCAGTTATAACTTGTCATAAGTAGCTGTCAAAGGCCAGAAAAATGCAATGAAAATTAATATGGTTCCCTTCATACTAGAAGCCTGACAAGGACAAAAAGACATAGGGACAGGTGAAAAGGGCATACAGATTTCTATAGGGACCCTTTTATAAAGACATTGATCAAATATCTTCCAAGCAGCCCACTTTTAAGTATTAAGACTCAATTTTTGGGGGGCACACACATTCACCTTACAGCATGGGTATTTACCCAAAATAATTGAAAGTGGGACATAGAAGAGATACTCATACACACACTTCTGAGAGTAATATTCACAATACCAAAAATGTAGAAGCAATTCAGGCTCCATCAATGGGTGAGGAGGAAATAATTCAGAATTCCATTTACATGATGTTTTTGGAGTGGTCAAAATCACAGAAATAGGAAGTAGAACGGTGGTTGCCAGGAGTTAGGGTCAGAAAGGGGGAGCTATTTGTTTAATGGGTATAGAGATTCAGCTTTTATTTTCCCTTGCACCACCAGTGAGGCTCTAGAGATTCAGTTTTATAAGATGAACAGTTATGGAGCTGGATGATGCTGACAGTTGTACAGAATTATGCATCTATTTAACATGACTCAACTACACTCCTAAAATTGTTAGGAGGGTAAATATTATGTGTATTTTACCACAACAAAAAATGGAGTAAAAAGAATATAAAAATAAAAATATAAGGGAGAAATGAAGTAATATATGAGTAGTAGATGAATCCAAATGAAGAAAAAAATGAAACAAAAATAAGTAGTATGAATAAGCAATTATTGACAAAGAAAATTTAATCCAACTATCATTAACTACTCTAAAATACGTAGATTAAATTCTCCATAAAATGACTGGTAAGTTGGGTAAACAATATGCAATTCCATATTGTTTACAAGAGATAAGATTTAAATATAGGAAAGTAAAGTTTGAAAATGTTGAAAAAAGATCTATAAAGAAGACACTAACAAAGATCAATGTAGTTGTACAAGCTTTAAGCAGATTAGCCTTCAAGATAAGAATTATCAGGGAATGTGTAGAGACATTTCATAATGTTCAAAGGCAAATATAATCATACTCAAGTGTATAAGACTGTAATTTAAGACATACAAAGCAAAACCTTGCTGAGCTAACAGGAGAAACAGAAACACTCAGACTCTCAGAAAAACACATTGACATATTTCTATGCAGTACTGATAGAACAATCAGAAAAAAAAATTTAAGTACATCGAGTAGTTTAGCAAAATGATTAAAAATTTAGCCTAAGTAGCATATATCAAAAGCTGCAAAGAATAACTGCACTGTATTTTCAAGTTTATATAGAGAAGTTATCAAAATTGACCATATGCTATACCACAAGCTGAATTCTGAACAAATGTTCAAGTACTAAAATAATACATAATATCCTAAACACAATAAAATTAATTTAAATGTCAATAAAAATGGACTCAGAAAAATTCCTAGATATTGGGAAATTAAGTAATATAATTTTAAAGAACCAATGAAACAAAGAAATAAATAAGAATAGCAATCTGAATGTCTGCTAAATGTATTAGAAAGAAAGAAATGAGAAAAATAAGAGCAAGAACCCATGGAGTTGGTTCTTGTAAACCTGCATCTAAAAGAGGATATGTATATATTATATAGAAAGATGGATTGAGATTGATTATGGAAGGAAGAGAAAACAAAAATTACTGGTGTCAAGAATAAGAACAACACTAGAATTCTACATACATTAAATACTAAAACATTTTATTAACAATATTATGGCAATTCATTTGAAAACTAGGATAAATATTTTGAAAGACATAAATAACAAATGGACACAAATAGAAATTTTAAAATCTGAGAATGTTATATCTGTTAAATTGATATTATATTAAATAAAACTTTTCCTAAAAATAAAACACCAGACCCAGATGGCATTATTTTTTAATTATTTCAATACTTAAAGAATAAATAGCATAACTCTTACACAAAATTATATAGAGAATAAAATATAAAGAAACATTCCCAAACTCTTCCTTATGAGCTTATTATATTTTTTTGACATCAAGGCCAAAAAAAAAAAAAAAAAGAAAGAAAGAAAGGAAGCTTACAAGGCAATCAATCTCTTGCATGTACTTGCCCAACCAGGTTGCTGATTGGCCCACATATGGCTGAGCAAACCTCTCCTGTCTCACCCACTACTCTCCTCAGTTGTGCATCAGTAATTCCACTCCCTGCTTTTTCCTCTGCTGAATTCTCTCACCCCTAAACATCTCTCCTGAACCCCAGTTCTATACAAACATAGTAAAGATAAATAAAAACTTAAAAAAAAACAAAAACACTACATTATTTTTAAGAAAGGATACACCGTATTTAAGCAGGTTGTTCCTGAACGTTAGAGTGACATAACACTTGTCCTTCAATCAATGTGATTCATCCGATTACAGAATAAAGGAGATATACATGAAAAAGATATTTTACAAATTCCCTACCCATTTATAATATGAACTCTGTATGAACTAGAACTAGAAGGAACTTAATCTGATAAGAGATTCTACAAACATTTAAGATAACATTTTACTTTGTTAATTATTAGAAACTATTTCCAGAGATCAGGAATCTGAAAATAATTTCACTATTATTAATTTTGCTTCATGAACATTATAATAAAGATTGTTATAGTCTAAATGTTTGTGTCCCCCGAAGACTCATGTTGAAATCCTAAATCCTAGAAGTTATAATACTAGTAGGTGGACTCCTTATGAAAGGGATTAGTGCTCTTACTGCTTTCCCGAGCCCTTCTACCCCATGAAGACAGAACAAGAAGTGTACAACTAAGAAAGGGGTCCACACTTAACCACGCTGTCCTATGACCTCAGATTCTGTCTGAGAAACAATTTATCTTGTTTATAAGCTACCCAGACAATGTTACATTGTTATAGTGAGCTGAACAGACTTCAGGCAAGGATTTAAATATTACATGCATATATTATGAAGCATGCACATAATATCTAAGATTATAATTATATGTGTATTTAAAAACAAATATGATGTATAACATCTATAAAATATATAAGAAAAAGAAAGGAAAACATTTATATAAAGATAGGAAAGGAAGAAACAAAAATTTCCTTAATTGTTTAAATGAAAACTTTAAAAAAATCATAGAATATATTTTAATTTGTAAATTGGGAACTATGATATATATCCAATTATAGACTACATTTTTCTATACTAGCAAAATTATTAGACTATAAAAAGGACAAATAAATATTTATAATGCTATCAACATAACATCAAATAAAAAGGAAAATATATGATTTTTACACAGCATATAAGAAAGACAGCAAAATCTAAATATTAATAAATATATAATATAATGGAATAATCTATCTTTAATTATAAATTCTCAGCAAGAATATTAATATTTTGGGCCTCCCTGGTACAAGGGGTTACATCACAGCACTATGAAGCTATCCATAAGCCACTGTAGCACGAGTTCGATCTCTGGCCAGGAAGTTGACCCACATGGTACAGCAGACCACTCTGGTCTGCCTGCTGCTCCCCTCAACAGTGCATTTTAGTCAATCTATCCATTTCGTTCCCTACTCTGTCTCTGGGGAATCCTCTTACTCCCCACACCTCTGGTCTTCACCCCAGTTATTGTATGCACAGGTTAAATAAAAAAATACTTATGGGGGAGCCTTCCTGGTGGCACAGCTATTTGAGCACCACACTGTGAAGCATCCATGGCACAGAAGCATGAGTTCCATCCCCAGCCAGGGAGGGGACACACATGGCACAGAAGCCCTCTCCTGCCTCGCCCGCTGCTCCCCTCAGCAGTGTATTGCAGTTGATCTGCCTGTTCTGCCCCCCACTCTATCTCTGGTAAATGCTCTTATCTCCCACAACTCTGGCCTGTACCCAAACTCTTGTATGCATAAATAAATGAATCTTTCAAAAATAGTAATGTTAATGTTTTATTTTTGTCTGTTTTTATTTCAATCCACCACATTTTACATGTAAATGAAATGGATCTCAACAGTCAAGCTCCTCTGAAAGTACAACACAGTAGATAAACTATCAGATATCAGGGCTAAAAAAAACCATGCAAATTAAGCGCATGGTCAAACCTGGTCCAATGTGAGATGAATAAAAAGTGAAATAGCATGTAAACTTTCTCTAAGTAGCATGTAAAACTGCTATAAGCTAGCCCCTTAGGTAAAGGAGCATGAATTGTGGCAAATACAGCACACAAGGCACTGGGAAGTGCATGTATTTTCAATTAATAGTAAACATGCACTTCTATTATCAACTGCAGAAAAATGAATTTATACTCCAACTACACCATAAAAAAAATCAATCCTAGATGCTCTATAAATCTAAATGTGAAAGGTGGGACAATAAAAATTATAGAATGCAACATATATTTTAATTAATGTTTACTTTCTACAGAAAAAATGCTAAGATAAGCAATGCATCATGAAAGTTTAATAAAGTTAACTATATTAGAAATAAAAATTTCAACTTATATCAAAAGTTATCTCTAGAGATGTAAAAGGAAGTTACCTTGTAAGAAAAGACATTTACAAAATAGAAATTTGGCATAGAGGACATACCTAATATATAAAAATCTCATAAATGAACAATAAACAGATATTATCCAATTTAAAAATGAAAGAGGGGGAGGAGGATGAACAGAAAGGTAAGAAGTAGTAAATCACTGAATAGGCATTTTACAAAAAACATATATTCAAGGATATTACACATTTTACGGTGTTTGACAGCTATGTAATGACATATGTCTATCATTACAGTATTACACAGAATAATTTCACTGCTTTAAATATCCTTGTGCTTCTCCTGTTTATTCCTCTCTATCAATATTCTGGGAAACACAGATATTTTCACTGTATCCATATTTTGGCCTTTTCCAGAACATCATGATGAGTTCAGTATTTGTAGTTATCCAAAAGGTATAAATTGATATAAAAATGAGATTTGTCCACACACTCAAATGAATAAAACTTTTAAAACTGACAACAACTAATGTTATCTAAGATATATGTAGAAGTTGGAACAAATATATGTTGCTTGTAGGAACTGAATGTAAAATGGTCCACCAATTTTTCAACACTTGAATTATTCTCGTACACTAAACTATACTAATTTCATGATCCTAGAATTACACGTGTAGGAATTTACACTGGATAAATGAACATATGTCCAAGCAGACTTATTTTCTGAATGTTCATTTTCGAATCATGATATATTCAGACAGTGGAATACTACTCAGTAATAAAAAGGAATCGACTGCTGAGTAATGGGGGGTTGAGACACAGGTGATTCTGGATAATTAGAACAAAGGAATAGTGAATATTTTATATAGCAGGCTTGGTCCAATGAAGTATTGTAAAACAAAGTGACATGGATTATTTTAAAAAGCAATGGTATTGGATTTCTGGATCAGCACTGAATTTTAGAAGGCATGTTAGTCAAGAAAGTAAAAAGTGAGTAAAGGAGTTTACAGGTACAGTAGACAGTGGTAGCAAGAATGGAGTGAATCACAGATTTTGTGTATGTGCATACATACAAAGCTTAGAAAATGTGTATCTATATTAATATAGTGTGGCTAAGTGTAGCTTTAGATGCAAATATAGATGTAAAGAGATATGATATAGATGTAAACATATATATGTAATACAGATGGAGGTACTGGTATAGGTTTGTGGCATTGATAAGTCTTTGTATGGATGTGGAATCACCCATGCGTCTTTAGAGAAAGTGATTCAACTTAACAATTACAATACGCTGAGGGAACATTGTGGGAGATCAGAACCTTATTGTCTTAAGGACATAGCAACAATAACCAAAAAAGAATACAACAAAACCCATAGTTGAATCCATTTTCAGTCTCCCAGCAATTGTCCTTAACAATTCTCTAGAGAGATTAACATGCATTCATGTATAGTTTTGGTTCTTGTTCTGAGTGCTCAATTGATAATCAAATTAAAGATACAGACAAATAGAATAAAATTTGATATTATTTCCTTATGTGTATCCAGTGGTTTGACACATAATAAAAACAAATTTATCTGGGACTTGGACATGGAGAAATATCAAAGTAATCAGAAGCTATTTTTCTATTAATCTGTGTAAAACCAAACTAACAAACCCCACAAAAATGTCTACTAAATTTACGGTGAATACTAAGAAAAAAAGTTGTTCTTCTGTAAAATAAAAAATAAACTCAGACTGGTAAACTGACTGTAGCTATGGAAAATGGAGAGACCAAAAAAATTATTGGACTCCGCAACATCTTTAGGCTAAACTGAGCAACGTTAGGAACATTTTTTCATGAGTCTCAGTTTTCATTTAAGAAAGGGGATATTTGCATTTTGGATGAAAACTCCAAACCTATTAGAAAGATAATGGAATTCCCAGTGAATTTTAAATTCCTGGGTTAGTTTACCATTTACTTTAGGAAATAGGAGCGTCATCCTTAATCATAATTGAGATAACTAATACAGGAGGAAGATATTAGGAACCACAGGTTATGGATTCTAAATCTAGTTTTTCTATCCACCTAATAAATCAGAATGAGTTAGTACTCTTGGCAGAAAATCCCATCATTTATAAAGAAGAACTAACGAGGTTTACTTCATAAGGGGAATTACAAAGATTAAGCACATTGTGAATCATATATTGCTTTGGGGCTTAAAAACAACAAATAATGTTTGTTTTTCCATTAAATTATTTAACATTGATGGCTTCCTTACTAGGTGCATGCCAGATGTTATGCTGATAATCAAAACACAAAAGTTCCTTTATATAAGAATATTATAATTACATGCAAATAGGAAAAGTAGAAGTAATCAGCAATTAACTAATTATAGTGCATAAGTCAACAAATATATAATGGAGAAAATAAATGACTGTGAAATTAAGACTTATAAAATTGATTGGGATAGTTTGACATGTTGGATTGTCTTCCATAAATAAAACCTGAGTAAAATGAAGGGATAAGTTATATAATAGTTCAGAGGAACAATATACCAGCTGGAGAAAAATATTAAAACATTAGTCCTGAATTAGAAGGCATGATGGTGTCTCCAAGAGTAGTTAGTCCCTTAAGCTAGCATGTGATTAATAGTTAAAAGGGATCAGGCAAGAAATGAATGATGATTACAGTGATAAAGGCCAGAAATGATAGAGGCTTATATTTGAGTGGTGAGAAGGTATAAGGGAAGTTTTTATTCATATATTCAATGTTTCTTTGTTTTTTCTGAAGTTAAGAGAAATAAATTGCTTGTGGATTGGACTACACTTATAAGACAAATACAGGAATAAGAGTTGCTCAGTAGATATTGGACTTGGTCAAATTATGAATCATTTATTAAGAAGATTAAAAAAGTTGACCTAACAAAGCAATGCTTAGAGTTAAATGTGATAATGTCTAAGAACTCCTAGGGAATTAAAATGTTTAAATAAAATTTGATGGTGCATAATTCCTCACAGTGCTGTATAGTTTAAAAAATAATTATGCAATTAATATAACCTAATTATAATGTAACTTGAATAACTTGAATAAGTAGAAGGAAACAAATCAGTAACCATGAATCTACCTCTAAATTCAATTTCTATAAAGGATGTATATATAGATCTGTAGATATAAACATCATAGCATGTTCATACATTTGCTTTGGTTTAATTATAAAAGAATATAGACACACACACTTGCACCTATTTTAAAAATGGAATAATAATGTTCATCCCATGAATACATTCATCTATACATGTCTCTGGCCATTCATATTTCTTATTATATCTAAATTAATTAACAATATGGTAATTCCTATTGTCATTGTATTAATAGAGTTTTTGAAACATCCAGATACTCAAAGAATTCATAACTTTTATTGTCTCCCCCAACCTCTACATGTGGAAGCCAACCAAGTGCTCTGTAAGACAAAATGACCTATCTGAGGACACAGAGTAACTGATAAATACAGACAACTTTGACTCTGGCAGAAGATTAAAAAAATTTTTGTCATAGCATTGTTTCTTCATACCATTGACTTGAGCTGAGAAATTCTTTGTAACATGAAAATTTTAAAAAGCTTGCAGACCTTGAGGGAGGAATTTCATCAAATGCTTTTGCTTAAGCAATAGCATATACAAATGGAATACATACATCTGTAACATAGTAAATATCAATGCAATGTGTAGTTATTCCAAAGTCATTCATTTTATATAAGATGCTATGTCTTGTTCCCCTTTCCAATTTAACTTTGCTACTCTGTTTCTGAAGAATTATTTTTCAAGTAATGGCTATGCATGTGCATATAACAGCAGTACAGACTAATTTCACACTGCATTCATTACCCAAGACAAACTCACAATGAATTAAAAAGTAAACAATGTTTATAAAATCCAATATCCTAATATTTTAGTTAACTATTCACTTCCATATATATTTGTGTTATTCACAGATGTGCGATTTATCATTACAAACAAAGGAGACAAAGCTGCAACGATGGGGTGATCTAATTAAGTCATTCACACCATCACAGTGCATGAAGAATCAGAGTTGATCAAACCGTTCCTTTGTGATATAATAAGTCCTGGACAGTCACTGGAGAGTTTTAAGGACTGGATTTAAATACTAGTTTTATTTTTGGAGATGTGACCATTTATTTAATATCAGAAAAATTAAATCTCTAACTGTAACATGAGAGAAGTAATAGCTCAAAGACATTGAAATAAAAATATTAATTGAATACACACTTTCAATACATATAGAAAACAATGCATCAATGAATTAAAATTCAGTTAAAACTTCCTGGAGGAAGTGAAATGCATTATGGAATTAAGGATGATTAGGAGTTAACTTGATGAATAAAAAATGGAAGAAAGGAAAAGCATTTTAGGGATGAACAAAATAATGAACATAGATTATATTACATTAGTATATACCGTTAGTTTGATACAATCAGGCCCAGAATTCACCATACTGGAGAATTTGCAGTCATAGGGAGGAAGCTTGCTTAGAATGGTCCCTTGCTGAGTGGCCATTATATAAGAAACATTAGGTAAATAATTAAAGGGTATACAGTTATGTAATGCAAAATCCAAATTGGGATGATAAAAACACCTTACTTATCTTGAAGTGTTATTGTTTCTAACATCAATAGTTCTCCTGAGTCTGATGTCACAGCATTAATGTTTATAAATCAATGGGACAGGATCTTGATGTTGTCTTTTTTCCCCCCTTCTGTTAAATCCTTAAGGGTTCTAGAGGGTGTGGTAAATATATATATGTATATATATATATATACACACATATCTATTTACCTATATCTATCTACCTATCTACCTACCTACCTATCTATCTATCTATCTATCTATCTATCTATCTACAAACACAATGAAATACTATTCAACTATCAAAACAGATAAATTCACATCACTTGTGGCTAAATGGATAGAGCTAGAAGGGATTATGCCCAGTGAAGTAAGCCAGAAGGAGAAAGATAAATGCAAGATATGTGCTATTTATGTTATATAGAGAAACCAAATAAATGGTCAAACAAAGACAAACTTTAAAATCAATTTTTGAAAGCTGATGACAATTCTGAGATACCCAGGGGGAGTAGGGAAAGAAGAGAGTATAATGGACTGTGGTGGAGGATGATGGGGGTTTTGGTGGCGGGAGAGTTATGGTGACCACACTGAGGGGAGAATTCCTAGAGTGTCAGAATATTAACAGGGATGTAAAACAAATGGTACTTCACTTAAAAATAATTTAAAAAAAACATAACATGCAAATTCTTAGGATTATTAAAAAGGTTCTTTACTGTCTAAGTGATATGTCACTGTTCTCTTATATTGTTGCCTCTGTAGTTTATCTATCCCTACTTCCTGTAACTCAAAATTATCCTTTCTTAGACTAGGAAAGATGATTATTCCCAAATTAAATGAAACCCTGCCATCAATTTATTTTATTTTTAATGTTTATCAAGACTTCTTTTTTCTTTAATTTTCTCTGTTCTAACACTAATAAAGTCCACAGTTGGAGAAACAGGTCTCTCAACAATATTTGCACCTAAAGGTCATATTCCAGGTAGCACATCAATATTTTCAAGCCAGTTTACTATTTCTTTTTCTGATTGAGAAAATTCCAAAAACATGATAATACAAAAATAATACTAACATTTGAATAATGATTTTTAGAAGTTTTGCTCTCTATATCGTTTCTTCCAATACACGATGATGACATGTCACTGAAATGAAATGTAGTATGTCATCCCTAAATCAATGCTGTTATGTTTAAAGACAATGAAAGAGACTATAAAGAATTGTAGGTTGTTGGACCTCCCCTGGTGGCGCAGTGGGTTAAGCAACGCACTACGAAGCAAAATCGCAGCCACTGCAGCACAAGTTCGATCCCTGCTGCCGGCCAGGGGGGGGACCCACATGGTGTGGCAGACCTCTCCTGCTGTGCCCGCTGCTCCCCTCAGCAGTGTACTTCCATTGATCTGCCTGTTCTGCTCCCCGCTCTCTGTGGTGAATCCTCTCACCCCCCTACACCTCTGGCCTGTACCCCAGTGCTTGTATGCATAAATAAATGGATCTTTGAAAAAAAAAAAAAAGAATTGTAGGTTGTATATTTTCTTATTTTTAGTAGACTGAGTAGCTTTGTCTGTTTACAAAGTTTACAAAGACAAACTGTTAGCATACTGACAACTGCTATATCTTCACTCATTTATTCAACAATGAATAAATGCATACTCTACACTTCTGGAAATAGCCACAAATTCTCAAGGAACTGGAATCTACCTGTTACTGGTTGTGGTTGTCTATGTGTGTGTGTTTGTGTAAATATTTACTATCTATGTAATTTCACATTAGTATGTAAGATGAAGTAATAAGTAATATATTCCCATATCTCCAACATGACTAATAAAGGAAAGAGCAGACCAGCCCAAGGAGTCACAAAGCAGCACTAATCAACTGTCCTGTTGGTTCATGCCTCAGCATCATGTTCACCTGCAGCACTGCGTCGGGGCAGGGCAGCGCCACTACCCTCACCGGTAAATAATAGGCACGCTCATGACTTATCTCAGTAGAGGCTCCATAGTTCAAATTCTTCACCTCCATGATAGATACAGGTGGAATGGAAATTGACCTTACTGGTTTATTTTCATTCCATCCTATTTAAGTACAGTTACTACTGAAACCAGGTAGCGACGCAAGATTGAGACATGCAGCTTTACAAAGAGGTGTTGGCAATGGACAAAATACATCAAGAAGCTGAAGATAAAAGTCATGGTAAAAACCAAGACCAGTTCCTGTGTATGTGATTCACTATAGTATAACACTGAGACATTAGACATTAAAATGTATCTACTTGGGCCTCCCTGGTGGCGCAGTGGGTTAAGCAACACACTATGAAGCAAACTACAGCCTCTGAAGCACAAGTTCGATCCCCGCCTCCGGCCAGGGAGGGGCCCCACATTGAGAGGCAGACCTCTCCTGCTTCACCCACTGCTCCCCTCAGCAGTGTACTTCTGTTGATCTGCCTGTTCTGCTCCCCGCTCTCTGTGGTGAATCCTCTCACCGCCCTGGACTCTGGTCTGTACCCCAGCTCTTGTATGTATAAATAAATAAATCTTTAAAAAAAATCTACTCATTTTGAGTACAAAGGTTTTACAAAGTTATATGGAACTGTCATCTGGATTGGCAATGTGAGTATATCAGATATTAAGGATTTAACTAACAAGAGTATGGAAGTCTAAATAAGAGTGTTACCTAGCATTTGATTAATTGATGTGGAGTTTTAGAAATGATATCTTCTGTCTGAAGTACTCATGTCCATTAATGTATTATATGGAAATTCAATCAATTTCCTTAAATTAGCTGAGCCTTGGTTTCAGGCTTTGTTGGTTGAAGGCGATGACACTCAGCCTGTCTTTTTTTATTAGTGTTGTTTTAGACACATTTGAGATATGGAGGGAAAATATTACACAAACATGACATCATTGCTATTACTCAATTATTTACCATCTTTTATCTTTCCAAATTTGAGTGTGTGTATGATCTTTCTTATTTAAGATGCTGAGAACACTTTTGGCAAAGTCAAAGTGCTATTGCTGAGTTATTTTATAGAGGTTTTTCCCTTTAAATGTACTTAGGCTATTATTAATCATGAAATAATTTGAAAACATTAGGTTTTAAGAGCCACAAGATAAAAATATTACTCATAATTTTAGTGTATGCTTGGGTTATTACTAAACACAAACCATTTTTATATATTTAAAATGTATACTTATGAACATAAGTGTAAAATTATGTATTTGTATGTGTAAATAAGTATGTGTGTGTGCACAGGTGAGTTTACAGTGTACAAAGAACACTTAAAGTCAGTAATAGTAATAACATTGACCTATTGGTTAAACATCTGCCTTTCCCAATCAATACTGCTTTTTTGAAACATATAGAAAGGGCTTAAAACTAAATAAACTAAATATTTTCTAAGAATATTTA
Organism: Galemys pyrenaicus; assembly: GCA_019455555.1. Lineage (NCBI taxonomy): Eukaryota > Metazoa > Chordata > Mammalia > Eulipotyphla > Talpidae > Galemys > Galemys pyrenaicus. Next base: position 5,433,258 of record JAGFMF010011458.1, on the reverse strand, counting down.
AAACTATAGAATAAATATGTAAAATTATTCAGATGGCTTACACCTATTGGTAGATGTCATTAACTATTGTGATTAACTGGTAATTGACTCAGAATATGAAAATAAATATTTCTAGCTGGATTATACATACCTTAAGGAAAAGGTCATTTTGAATTAAATGTATTCAATGCCCACACCAGTTAAATATTGCATGAGTATCATTCAAAGGTGCTAGTTCAGCAGGAAGCCTAGGCAGAGGAAATGATTTCCTTAGGGAAAATGATGAGCTCATTTAATCAGCTTCCAAAACCTTGACAGGGATTAATCTTCCATTAGGAAACCAGGAAACTCCTCCAAAGCAAACACATGGTAGGATGCTGTCCACCATTTTAACAGAGGTTTTCTTTTTATTGTAGTTATGAAATGCCTCCTATACTAGCACATTGCAGTCATTATTATGTGTAGCTTAGTAAAAATTAAATCATATTGCATTTAATAATATAAATATTATTTATTGAATGAAAATTATATGTGAGGTATTATGCTAAGCAATTGCATGCTTGACTACTTTAATGTACTGAGTGCTAGGTCTATTTGTATATGAATCTTAGCATTGACTTGCTAAAATTTATAATGCTAACATGTGGTAGTGCTGAAATTTGAAGTCCTGAGCTCACTCAAGAGTCATACTCACAATTTGGTAGTCATTTTTTTTACCCCTTTTGTACTTTGTAGTATCTGTGTATAATAAAGACAGCATCAGAATTGGAGTAAAAATAATGTGGGTTGATAGCCTGATCTTATCATTTTCAGTCCCATGAATTTGGTTATTTAAGGTTATCAACCAAAGTCTGTGTAGTATGCACTATCAGAGTCAGAATCTCTTGTGTATCTACTGTGGGTATCTGACAAACTGTCCATCAGTAAAAACATATCTTCATGTTTAGAATATCAAACTAAATATTTCTAATATTCTCTCATTTGTAAATTAAGTATTAAAATTTTGTCTTTCATGGTATCTGGCACATAATTCTTACCAATGAAATATTAGTTTACTGAATACTCAGAAACAATGGACAAAATTATAATTTAAAATGTACTTATACATAGATTAGGCATTGAAAAACCATGATTTCTTAACCTAGAATTAATTTAATGTGCTCTCTAACAAGTGAAGGGGAGACGGAATGTCCCCTAAGATCATAGGCTACTAATTTTTCACATATAAGTTACCAGAGCCAAGCCCATTGCTTGATATGTGGCAAATGATCTCTATAAGATGATAGAATTTAATTAAATGATCCCTTAGGACTGCCCAAGCTCTGCAATTCTAGAGTAATTAGGATAATGAAAACTATAATAATAACAATAACGATGACTCCAGTTTGATAACAACTAACACATTGCATTGTTCAGTAAATGCTAATTACTTTATATGAATTAGCTCATGAAATTGTTAGACAAACCTGAGTTAGATACTATTCTTCACATTTTACAAACAAGAAAAGTGAGTTCTAGGTTAGTGAATGAAGATAAAATCTTGAGAATAGAAAACTGCAGAACTAAGGATCAAAACCACTACATCTGACTCAAAAGTCATTATATAATACTACCTCTTTTCTGCATAAACACTTACTAGTGACAGATAATATTAGTATGAGTACTAGCAGTACTGGGGTAAAATTATATTTTTTATAAATAAATATTTTTAGGAAAAAAATGTTAAACAAAACTTGGGAGTTTTCTTCTACCCATCACACACCAGGCAGTTAAAAATAAAGGGAACTCTTTACAGTCAGTCTCCCTTGCCATTTAACTTACCTCTCCATTTCTTTGGTAAAAGCATCACCATGGCAACTAGTCTCTTCCAATTGTGTTTGCACTAATGTTTCCATTTAACTACTGACTTTGAAAGTGCTCTCTAACTCTGGCTTAACTATAAATTAGGAAGACATAGTTGTAAATGGCAAAAAATAAAATATACCCAAAGAGAGTTGTAGCAAAACTATTGATCTAGAATCACATACAGAAGAAAACAATAGTAGTGAGACTAAGTAAAAACATAATAATTAGTACACTTGTTTTAAAATTTTATCAATTTAAAACTAGGATATGATGAAAAGGAAACACTTGTTCATTGTGAGAATACATATCGGTACAGTAATATAGAAAAAGAGTATGGAAGTCTCTCAAAAATGAAAAATACAACTACATATAATACAGCAATTCTTCTGTGCATTTATCTAGAAAAAAATGAAACTACAATTTTGAAAAGATAAGTACACCTCATGTTTCTTACACTATTATTTATATGCAGTAGGCAAGTTACAGAAACAACCTAAAAGTGTGTCAATTAATTAATAAAGAAGTTTATTATATATGTATTACATATAACAGAATATTATTTAACCATAAAAATTGAAGAAATGGAATCTTGACATTTGTGATAAAATGAATCTTGAGGGCATTACGCTAATTGAAGTAAGTCAAATGGAAAAGATAGACTTCATGATCTTACTTAAATATGGAATTTAAGAACAAAAAGACAAAGGAAAAAAGCAGACTCTCAGACACTGAGATTATACCAGGTTATCAGAGGTAGAGGGGGAGCAAAATGAATTAAGGCATTCAATAGGAACAAATTAACAGTATCACAATACATAAGTCATGGATATGTCATGTAAACCAAGGTGACTATAGTTAATAATACTGTACTGCATATTTGAAAGTTTCTAAAAAGAGCAGACCTTAAAATTTTTCACCACACAAAATTATATCTGTGGATGAATGTCAATTGGACTTATAGTGATCATTTTGTAATACATATATCTATCAAATCAATATGCCATATACCTAAAACTAATGTAACATTAGATATCAATTATAACTCAACTGAAAAATTAAAAAATAAATTTAATAATTTATCAGATATTCATTATATTTATATAATACATCAAGGCATCCAGGAAGAGCTACATGTGTTATCTCCTTTCTCCAAATAGCCTTGTGAGACAGATATGACAGATAAGGTAACTAAAGCATGTGATTTTCAGTAATTTTCCAAGGTCAAATATTATTAACTGATAGGTATATTTACCCAAATTTGTCTGACTCTGTGGACAACATGATTTTTACAAATTGTAATGATCCCTTTGCCTGTAGTGCAACTTCAAAGATACCTACATCAGCCTCAGAATGGGTTACTCTCATGAGAGTAGTTTCCATGCCAGTTGATTCTGAGTAACTTTTGTAGGAAGAGCAGCTGGGACTGGGATTTATGTGAAAGTGTTTTTTTTTTAGGGTATGCTCCCAGAAAAAGGATGAAGGTTTTACTCTAATTTTTTTTCTCTTTCTTTCTACCTTTTCTTTCTCTCACACTCATTCATGCACAGGCACCACATCAACAACACTCATGCACCACACACATACACAAAGCTTTGTCCCAAGTCTAAGTTTTAGTAGTGAAAAATCTGCATCATTTAATTTAAATCACTATCCTCCTTTGGTCCATAAAATCTGACCAAGAGGACAGGAACATAGATATTTATTACATAACCCATACTGATCCTTACACTTCAGATAAGAGCTAACTTGAATAAAGATGAATGAATGTTGAGGGAAGATGGGAACATGAGGGACTGAGGTGATGGTGCACTGGTGAGATGGTGATGGGGAATACATGAGGATTACAATTAATGGCAAGTATATGTAAATTTTAAAATATTTTAATTAAAAAAAAAGAATTAAAAAAAAAAGATGAATGAATGGATCAACGTCTGAAAGAAAAAGAGAAAAAAAAACAACAACAAAAAAAACCTCTTCACATTTAGCCTAAAATAAGTATCTGTGATGCCAGCAGATTATAGCTGCTGGCAAAATAGATCTGTAAACTTTGTTAATAGCTCAATACGGTTTGTATTATTTAACAACCACAGTCATCCTGAGAGGTAGAAGTTATTTTTCTTATTTCTCATATAAGAACTCAGAGAGCCAAATAATGCACCTGAGGTCACAGAGCTGCAGCAGCCAAGTCGCATTTCAAGTGCTTTTTACTGCACCAGGCAACCTCGCATCCTGGCTGTCTTAACAGATCCAATATATCCAGGGGAACTGCTGTGGGAGTGTGAGAGTGTGTTCCTTTTATGATTCTCCCTACCCTTCCTCCTACATTAAAACAAGGTCAAGAAGGCCAGCTCTGGCCACAGCAGGCTCCTTTTAAGGAGCTGCACCAGGGTTTTCCGGAAACCATTCATCTTCCCTCCCATACCGGGAGACCATCCAGAGCCCGCCACTCTCACTGCCAGACTGTTTAGATAAATATCTCACAGATAATCCTTTTTTTCTCTCTTCTTTTCTACTTGTACCCCCATCCTGTTTCCCTCTGCCATCGGTTTATTTCCAAGGAATTAATCTCAGATAAGGGCAAGAATTTTTAGATTAGAAAGAATTTCCACAGATTCATTTAAAGCCTAAAAAAACGCTCAGAAATTCAATTTCACTACTGCATATGGAGCACCTTCTATGGGCAAAGTATCAGCTTAGGATTTGAAAATGAAAAAGAAAGGGGTGACTTAATGCTGAGAAACATTAAGGGGTTATTTAAAAAAATAATAAACCTTTGTAAAGAAGAATAAAACTATTTCTTAAAGAGCTAGGAGTTACTGAGCACTTACCATGTTCTTGTTATGGTACTCTCTGCTTTATAAATGTTCTCTCATCTGATCAATTTAACAGTTCTCTTTACAAGTCATTGGTATTTTACTAATGAAATATTGAGACTCCTGGCTAAAGAGCAGTCTCCTGTGGGATCTAAGCATACATTTTTCTGACTCTTCAATACCTTCTTTGATCTGTTTGACAGTGCAGTGAGATATAATAAAATATTGCATTGAAAGGTATAGTAAAACACACTAAAATGCCACCCAAGACACCTGAATGTGGAATTACGAATTCTACTTTGCACGATGCTCATCATAATAGGATTGTCAGGGGCCAGTATCCTCAGGCAAGATGTCAATACAAGTCACAGGTCAGAAACGTTCATCGGTTTATAGTCACTACAGTCCTGGACTCTGGGGAAGGAGGGAACAGGTGTCTAGAGTCAAACAAGAAATTATTGAGGAGGCAGGGAAAGAAGTTGCCTAGAATCAGTCCGATGGACATGGAAGGTCACTGCCAGCATCCACAGAGAATACAAAGCGGAAAGGAAAATAAAAAATAGCTGACTGGCAGCTCAGCACTTTAAAAGATTATACAACAGACAGTTTAAGAGCCTAAACTCTTGACTGTAAATTAGCTGAGTTCAACTCCTTGGTCTGTGATCTGCATTGTGGGCCCTCTATGGTTTTTCTAAGATATTTACAATGAATGACAACATCACTCCCTCATCATCACTTTTACTGTGAGTGATCAAATATGTATCACAGTGCTTAGTGTTGCATCAGCATTTGAAACATTATGGAATAAATCTGTAAATGTATCTCATCTCTTCTTTCTATTTCACTTAGAGGAGTTCCACCACCTCTCTGTTTTGAAGGATCAGACTTTAGTGTTTTGTAGGTGTCTAAAGTCGTGGAAAATGGAAGAGACAGATGATTTAATCTAAGAGTGGGAGGGAAGGGCACATATAGCATCCTGAATACAAATTTCTCATTTTAATTCCACTTATATGTGCAGAGATAAATTACTGCAGCCACTTGTGAAGTGGAATCATTTGCCTTACAAGTTTCTTTTGATAGCACTGATTTCTTGATGCTGGTCATCTGTAACACCTCCTAGGCATAGGAGTAGGAGGGACCTTTATTTATTTATTTATTTTTTCGGACTTTTAGAAGAATGAACGTTGTCACAGAGCTGTAAACCACACTGAAGAGTCAGCCAGATCTCACAACAGCCACAGGTGGACATTGATGGATTTGGCAATTAGACCATCCCAGCATCTAATATGTAAAAGGAACATATTTCTGTCTCTCTTAAAGGCTTCTTGGGATGCTGACCATGGCTCAGTCTCTCCTTTGTCCCCACAGCAGTAAATTTCAGTAGGATTAATAGCTGAGCTTGCTTAAGTTGGCTTCCAGACAGAGTGATTTTAAAGGACAGCGGTAAGCTGTATATTACAACTTTCACATGATGGCCTCTCTTCCCACACATGCTCTAGAGGTGGCTGATGAAGAGAGCGTCCCTAGTGTGATGGTGAGACTCTGAATGGCTCCTTAAAGGTACTATTGCCTCAGGGCTATGCTCTCAGAAAAGTCTGGGCTCCATGATTGTGATGGAAAATGTGGAATGAAAGAATGAATACTTAAGTAAGAATTTAAAGGATTTTTGGAGGAAAAAAATCTAATAGTTGATTTCCTTATTAGAGGTAAAGCAGATAATGTCACAGGGGACTGAGGTGATGGTGCACTGGTGAGATGGTGATGGGGAACACATGGGGATTACAATTGATGGCAAGTATATGTAAATTAAAAATATATATTAATAAAAAATAAAATTTAAAAAAATTTAAAAAATAAAAATAATGACCAAAAAAAAACAAGTGTTATCAGAGCTGAAACTTTGGCTCAGGTTATGCGCACACTGGTTAAAATGTAAAATGTGTGTTCTTTTGGCTGAAGTTGTGTCAACTCTTTGTGGTCACACTGGTTATCTCCTGCTGAATCAGTTCTGACAGGCAGTGATAAATGTCTTTGATTAATAAAACATTAGGAATCAAATTAAATATTACTGAATACATGTAGTGTCTTCAGTAGACAAGATCTTTCAATATATGCAGACTTTTCTTGGTGGAAGATAGTAATAGTTTTTAATAGCTTATAATAAAAGTTAAGTTTCTCTGGGCACCTAGCTTGTGATAACACTATTCTGCATGCTTTGCAAGTATTGTCTCTTAAATCTGTCTTAACAAGCCTATAACATAGGCTCTGTTTTTATTTACATTTTATAGATGAGAAAAGTTCATTACTTTGCTTGTAGTTTACAGAGTAACAGCCAAAGACCCTGTCCTCTTCTCTCTTGAACTATATTTGAAACATGTAATAATAATAAGATCTTCATTACTGTCATAGATTGGGTAGTGGTCACCCAGACAGTTGAGCAAGTAAATATTTTGCGATCACGATATTATCTTTGATATCTGGAAAGTCTCTAAATTCAATCACAAATGAGTGTTTAGATGCGAGACAAAGGTTATACTTTCAGGGATCACTTCTATAGTTTGTTAAGAGAGAGACAGAAAGGGATGACACTCCCAGGGGATGAGGCTCTATGAAAATGGAGACAGAAAGCTGGAGTTATGGCCCACAAGCCAAGAAATGCTGTCAGTCACCGGCAGCAGGGAGACACAAGGACTGAATTCTCCCCTGGAGCTCCAAAGAGCTTCTGGCTTCCCCTTGACACCTAGATTTCAACTTAGTGAAACTGATGTTGCACTTCTGGCCTTCAACTATGATTAAATAAGTTTGTGTTGTTTTAAGTCACCAAGTTTGTGGGAATGTGTTATGGCAGCAAGAGGAAATTAATGCGAATCTTGAAAGATAATTAATGCTCTATTTAGGAGAAATAGTTGTTTAGGATCCTGCCTTGATTACTATTGGAAGCAGAAACTAGATTTGTTAATCCCTGCTTTGTTTTCAACTCAAATGGATCATCATAAAAATTCTAATTACAGTCTCCTCTCGATTATTCATATCCAAGTCTCTTTTTCCTGCATGGAACTCTTCTTGGTTTGTAGTAATCTTAGTTTAGTGATCAATGCTTCCTTCTTGCTACATCTTGTTTGAGATCCTTGTTTAGACATGAGTATGGTTTTTGGGATAAAAAGGACTTTTAATCAGCTAGAATACAATTTTTTTCATGTTGAAAATATACATCATTACCTACCTCCTATGCTTCCCATATTAGAAGTTATGCTATATATCACATATGTATATATATAGATATATATACACAAAGAAGTTATGATATATATCATATTTTATATATATATTTGATTGACTTCCTTATTGCATTATCATCATAAGGAGAAGTTAAAGCAACTAAACTTTCCTAAGGACATAATTTTCTCATTCAGACAGAAATGCACTGCTGAGGGGAGCAGCAAGTGAGGTAAGAAAGGTCTGCTGCACCATATGGGTCACCTCCCTGGCTGGGTATCAAACTCCTGCCATAGTGGCTGAGGATAGCTTCATAGTGCTGTGACGTCACCCTTGCACCACCAAGGAGGCCCTGTATTCTCTGTATTTAAATGAATCAGAGGCCCATGGAAAGGCAGCATGTCACACAAGTGAGGAGAGCATTTCAAATGGATAAAATCTATACTTTTGATCTTTGGTTTCCTCAACTCCAAATGAAAAATAATTGTCTTTCCCTGTTTTTCCCCAGTAAGACTTGTGGGGAGAGTAGGAGAGAACAAAAACAAAAAACAGTGACAAATGTGATTGCACTTTATTAAATTAGAAAACTTTGTCTATATATGAAGGGTTATAACTGAAAAGATTAAGTCAAAATTCTAAAGGATCCATCTTATTTATATAATCTTCCATAGGTCAAAAAAGGAAACACAAAATTGTTAAACTATTTAAGAAACATTTATAGACACAATCTGTTGGGTTATAAAAATAATCTCCCATACCTTACAGATAAAGTCACATTTTATAGCATTAAAATAGAAAAACTAGCATTTTCTCATCCACACACACCCCTTTTAAAATTTAATTTTTTGAGGTTTTTTTTTTACTCATTTTTAGACATCCAGTTGTTGCCATTAGTTAAAATGTTCACAACCATTCATTGTAGATTAACTTTCTTTCTGCTTCATGTCCTGCACATTTTACCTTTAGTCCCTGTAACAACACTTAGCAATTACACTGAAATGCATCTCTTTTTCAAGTTGGCCTCTCCTGTTAGTTCCCTGACCCTCACAGGTTACTTAAGCCAGCCTCCACCATCCATCTCCTAACCATGCATCCAGAATCTTAATGCACGCCAAACCATTTCCAGTGGTGACATCCAGAGATATCTGTAAAAGCCAGGCTTCATCTCTCCATCCATCTGCTTCACTGATTAACATTTAGAGTTGATTCCTGACTCTGAATTAATTTCCTTAAATATCTCTTTATCGGCTCTTACTTGGTACCAATTCCTGTATTTTGATCTGGTTCCTCTACTTAACTATAATTTGAATTCTATTCCTAATGAAATGGCCTCCTAGTTTAACAGCAATTACTTACAGCAGTCCTGTTTTGGCCCACAAATCCTCTATTCGAGGTCATATAGAGGAGCACATCATAGGAAACTCAAACATGGTTCCACCTATAAAACTAGAGAATCTGCATATGATCTCATGGTAAGGGGCATATTCCCTTAGATCCCTTAATCCATTTTGACTATGATCTCCAATGCTTCTGCTGTATGATTACAGGACACATGAGATGGGAATAGTAAAGTACAAGACTCTGATGACGTCATTAAGATCACAGCTTAATATACAGATCTGTGCTAGCTTCATTTCAATAAAAGTATGATGAGCACCACTTTTATACTTCTCAATGGAGATGCAGTTCTCAACACGACCTTCTAGAGATGTTTAAAATATAGTACTTGGGACAAAGAGTAAACAGACTATCACAATATAGCTAGTCCACTGTGAGGGCACTTTAATGGAGGAACTTCCAGACGCCAAAGGACTAGAGGAAAGTACAACAGACTAGGAGGAGTACAGGGGAGATTTTGAAAGGAAGCCTTGTGAAGACAGAGTGACTTAGCCAGGCTGAAGAAAGATAGAGAGATCGCACCTCAGCACTCCTCTCAATTCTGTTTCAATGCGTTTCAAAGCATATTGCATGTCTTATAGTGTTTTAAAACTATTCCCTTATAATCTCTGTACTTTCTCCATTTTTTAATAATGCCTCTATGTCCTCGTTTGTAAACTGCTCTCTGTAGTTAGTGAGATAGCATAAGTAATAAAGCAACTATATCTAAATTTTGCTGGCTATAAAGTCAAATAGATTTTATACTATGCCTATAACAAAAGCTTTGGGTTATTGTTGAAAACTATTTAATGCATGGTCTTGATTTTGCTCCCCTTCAACCACCTGTTTTATTCAAAGACTCAATTAGGTATTTCAGGCAAAAATTGGTAGAATCTTACTATTCAATGTCTACAAAAGCTCAGATGCAAGTTCCAACTAATGTGTGACTTTAAATTTCATGTTCTGCTCTTATGAATGGAAGTAGAGTGTTTTAAAAGGCTTATTAAAGATTCCAAAATATGAATCATGTTAGCACTGAGTAGCAAAGATATTTTAAAAAATTAAAATAGACTGAAACAGGTCAAAAGGTCCAGAGTACTACTGAATTCATCTATATGCAAAAACTTTCCTAGAAGTGTTATTCTTCAGCTTTTATTTCTACCAAGACCAGTTGAAGGAAATTCTAGTCCAATCAGTATTATGCATTGAAATCTTGATTATAAGACATTTAGAGGAATACTGCATAAACTACAAATTAGGGGTTATATAAAGAGTAGTACAAACAAACTCAAATTTGTGCATAGGGCTTTTCAGCATATTCAGTTTTAGTTATTTACTATAAAGGAAATAAAAACAGCAATCACATACTAATTGTGTATTTTGTGCCACACACCTCACCTCGTTCATCCTATTTATAACTTGTAATAACCCTGCAAATTAGTGATTATCATTGTAGTATGAAGAAGGAAGACGGTGGCTCGTGTAGGTGAGGCTATGTACCAAATCAACCACTTAGAACTAGTACAAGCCAGATTAAAACCCAAGCTGTCTGCTCTCAGATAAAAAGCTTTTTATTCCAGGCACCTGTCAAGAAAGTGTGGAGAAAAATAAAAGGAAAAGAAATCAAATGAACTGATCTGAATATCACTAGTTGGTCCTGAGAAACTTTACACAAAACACATGAGACTGGGGTATAACTCTGCTTTTGAGTTAAAGAAATGAGGAGTGCTAACCTCCTACCCACTGAGAACATGTCCTGCCTTGGCAAATGAGTATCACCAAACATAAAGGGAAAGTATTGAATCACCAATAATGATTAAAGGACAGTAAAGGTGTAACATAGATACTCTAGGTGGGGGTGGGGATAGAGGTGGGAGGGCATGGTAATGGCAGGAACACCCCTTCTTTTCTTTGAGGCTTTTCCCATCACATGGGTCTTGATTTCTATAATATAGTCATTCTTGCTTCTTCTTAAGTGGGGCTTTTCTTCTTCACTTTATGACTCCCCCCTTACTTTCAGAGCTGAGTTAAAGATTACCAACAATTCCTTTTATCCAGAAACTGGTGACCCTCCAGACAAGGGCAGGGGGTTTTCTGGCCCTTTATCCAAACCTGTGGCCACGAGTGAGTTTGCCTGAGTTGATGCTCATGCTTCCTTATCAGGGTCAAGAGTTTTGGATTAAGCTGTATCTTACTAGACAACAGGAATGGGACAGACTGTGCGTCCATTTTACAGAACACAAAATGGAGAGTCTTAGGGCAGGCAGACAGAAAGTGATAGAGCCAGGATTTGAACTATTTAGAATTTGCCTGTGTACTGCTTCTACTCCATCATTTTGGGGGAAAAAGCAAAAAAAAAAAAACCAAAAAACAAAAACAAAAAACAAAGAACAACAACAAAAACAAGCACTTGTGAGTTCAGATAAGCAAACTGCAGTGATTGTATGTGATTATACTTTCTTCACCTATGCCCTATCCCTGCAGAGTGTGTCTGTGGCTCCAAGGGACAGATTACATTGAGTTCTCCTTGGAAAGGGCAGGGAATGGCAACAATGTGGTTCCTCCTTCTATATGCTCTGGGTACACCTCTGTTGGTCTCTGTAAGGTGGATGATCATCTTCATCATAAATACATGTGCAGAAAATGGTGGCCAAGCCTTGCGCAGAAGTGGTGATTTTAACTAATAATTAGCTGTTGGGAACTTTTGGTTCTTATTCTTTGCCATGTTCATGTTCTTTAACCTGATCTTAACAGGCTTGATGCTGGGGGCTACCATTTCCTCCCTTGGTGATGGCAGGGTTCTGATATTTTTCCAAAGGAGCTGGAAAACACAATGTTGCAAGAACTTCTTTTGTGTAGCAGTTTTCCTGATACAATGTTGCAAGAAATTTACAGAGTAAGCAAACAGTTTAACAATGTAGGGGGCCCCTGAAATCCTGTATGTATTAGTTTTGGATTCCATAAACAAAATGCTTGTGTTTCAGCATTTCCCATTCTCAACCCCCATGCAAAGCCAGTCAGACTCAGCTTACTATTTATCGAGGGCTATTTTGGCCACTGAAAGACCTCAGACTAGGAAACAACACAAATAACAATAGCTACAATTACTTCATTTTTGGTGTCTCAAGTCTTACATAAAGCTCAACTTTTATCATGTGGTAGAGTAGCCAGTAAAAGACAAATGCTTGAACAACATTTCCATTAACAATAAAGCAAAGAGTAGATGGATGAATTGCCCCTTGATGTCATTTATTCTCTTGAGTTCTGCTAGATTTATAGTCCTTTTAATCTCTGAAGACTAGACCAGATAAGATTTGGAAGAAGAGGCTACTAGGCATTCTCCTTCTGCCTGGCAAAGAATTGCAGTAAAACTTTTTAATCTTTCAATTATTTTCCCTTCCTTATTTTTGTAATTTATACTAGCTCCTGGATCCAACTAATATAAAGTAAAAGGCAAAAGAGTGAACTGTAAGTTCATTGTTAGGTAACATATAATAATATCTTTCCATGAATAAATTATCAGGTATACAGTGAATCACTGCCCATATATGCCAGGGAGCTAGTGCAAATAAAAAGATGAAAAAGCACAGCTGAAATTGGAAGCAAAAGTTTTTCACCATATTTTTCACTATAAAATTGAAGAAATTAAATATCTAAATGGATATAAGCAGATGAAGGGTAAACAGTGGTACATTTATGTTGATAGTTGCAATGCACTTATAAGGAAAATAATTAACATGCCTATATATGGTGATGTACAAAGCACTGCAAAATCCATGGTTAAATGGGGAGGTAAAGGTAGTCAACAAAATAATATACAAACTACAGCTCATAGGACCACACTGGTGGCCTAGTGAATAAGTCTCAGCATTGCCGCCTGCTACTGCCTGAGTCAGCTCCCTGGCCAGGGAGCTAATCCACACAGGGTGAAACATCTCGCTCTCACTGCTCCCCTCAGCAGTGTGTTTCTGCCTGTCATGCTCCCTACTGTCTCTGGTGAATCCTCTCACCCCTGAACTGATTTACGCCCCAGTTCTTTAAGCAAAACTAAATTTAACAAAGTTTAAAAAAAGACAATGTACAAGCACACTGATACAAAATAAAAAGTAATTGCATGAGCACTCATATGGGTGTACATAAAATGGAATGTGATGGGGTGTATCACTTTTTGAAAGTGGCTAACCCTAGAGAGAGTAGAGGGTTTAAAGGGATGAGTTGAGGCTTTTTATACCATGTCCTACAAATTTTTACATTCATGGTTAAATGGGGAATTAAAACGTTAGACCTTACTCGAAGATTTCATGTTTTATAGGGATGATACTACATGGCATAAAACCATATTATAGGTATATGTTCTCTGCAGAAAAAGTCTGTTCATATTCATAACACACTTTATTTGTGAATTTTGTGTGTGGTAGAAGAACAGTTATGATAACAAGTAAATTAATTTGGTGCATCACTTGAATATCAGAGCTCTCTTTATCTTGCTAATGAAAACATGAAAAATGATTAGGTTCTCCTTCCTTCATTCCAGTTGTGTGAAAAATTAGGCCCAGGTAAGGAAAGCTACCTGACAAAGACATACAACAAATCAGTCGTAGAGCCTGGTTTGGAACCTAAACTTGGATTGACTATTTGGGGGCTTGTTTTGATTCTAAAATCAATGATATTACTAGAATCTGATGTACAATATATTAAGAGATTTGGTTATCTTAGTGGTCCCAGTGTTTGTTTAATGCACAATATGAAGTAGGTAGACCCGATGGTTAACAATTAGAAAACAAGAGTTATGATCATCATTTCTCTGAGTTCAGAACAAAACATTGCTTCTTTCCCTTTCCTTTGATCTCAGCCTCACAATTTGAAAGCCAGTGGAATGATAAATGGTCATGAAATGCAGACAAAGATTCCCTTTGTTTGTCCCACAGAATAGGAAGATGGTTAAATTGATTAGTCGTCAAGGTATAATGATCTGAAATAAATACTGGCTTCTTTGATGTGGTTTAGGATGCTCGCATCACGGAGAACAATCATTTTTCTGATTTTCACATAATTGAATGATTATGCCTGTTTGTGAATGAGCTTCCTTAATTACTAACTTGTAATTTGGCATCCTGACATGAGTGTATGGGAACCGTGATCCTTCACCCTGCACAAAGGAGAGAAGACTGAACTGAGGAATGAATGGCAAAGAGAGGCCTCCAAATTAGAAATAATTGGAGCAGAGAGTAGGTGATGAGAAAAAGGCACAGAAATTACTCCACCTTCCTCAAAGAAATGACACTGATTCATCTGAGTGAGGCCAGGATCTCTGACAGGTGTGTATTTGTTTGAGAAAACACCAAGCAAAGACTATAGCCTAGGGGATGTTTCCATTTATAAGAAGGAGAAAACCCTTTCAGGCTTAACTGCTCTGATCTTGGAGGAGCATTAAAAGGAAAATACAGTACCACCTGAGCTTATAGGTGAAGGGCATCTTGAAAGGTCAGGAAATGTGAAGGCAGTATTAAAATTAATATATTGAAGCATAGAGAAGTTAAAGCTAGCAAACACTGCTTCAAGGACCTACTATTTTCGCTTGCTTTACTATGCTACATTGGGCAAATTAGTTAACTTTCTGAAGTCCATTTTCTTCCTCATTTGCAAAAAGATGATGATGGGATCACATTCATTTGTGAAGACTGGGGGTTTATGAAAGCAGTGCTTTTCAGCAAAAAGTAGTAAGTGGCTGCTAGGTCCTATGTTTCCATCCAGTTTTTTAGTTGGACATGACAGTTTCTAGTGTCAATATGTCACCAAGATGTTAAGGCCAATTGGTAATGCCCACTTTATTCATAAATAACTTTCCAGGGAAATTTCTCTATTAAAACAGTGTATGTCTTATTTGTGACTCATTATCTTTTTGTATTTTAGATACATAAAATCTCAAAGATCATAATCATTTTAGACATTTTGCAGTTGTTTTTAATGTACACATTCTCTTTTTATCTACTCCCAATCCTCACTAATTAAAAAATATTTTATTCATGCATACAAGAGTTGGGGTTCAGGCTAGAGATGTGGGGGGGGTGAGAGGATTCACCAGAGACAGAGTGAGGAGCAGGACAGATAGACCGAAATTCATTGCCGAGGGGAGCAGCGGGCGAGGCAAGGAGAGGTCTGCTGTGCCATGTGGGTCACCTCCCTGGCCAGGGATTGAACGTGTGCTGCAGTGGCTATGGAAGCCCCTCAGTGCAGCACTCAACCCCTTGCACCACCAGGGAGGCCCCCTCTTCTCACTATTAATTCAACATTTTCAAATATTATCTTAAGCATAATTAATGCACAAACTCAAATTATAGTTCTCAACCATTATCAAAATGTTCTTCCATAATATTTATGAGATATTTAAAAATCCACTTACCCTTTGATTAATAACTTTCAAATAAATTTATAAGTAATCACTGTGCTAAGAATGGGGATAAAACTGGGTGTACTACCCACCTGCATTCAGCTTATAATCTAGAGAAAATTATAAGTGAATGAATTCTTAACATACAGGAATACTGTGATGAGATGCATGAAAGTTACAAGTTACTAAAGGGCACCTGATAAAGGGAACTTCTCCAGTTGTATTCAGGATGACTACTCTGAATAAAGGATATATAATATACAATGTAGGGTAGTGGTGGTGATGATGCTATCAAGCAAAGAAGACGAAGCTTATGCAAAGACTTTATAGCTGGAGAGTCAGGCTGTAGGGTAAATGAAGTCGATCAGGCTTTCACACCATTGGCTTCTGAGGCTCTCACCTGCGGCCTTGATCTTGTTAATATAGAGGGTGTACAGGTGTGGAATACACGTGGCTTATTATGGCTACCTGGGCATGGGTGTGTGTGCACATGCGCGAGTGTGCACACCTAAGCCTAGAGGGCAGGGCTATAATGGCGACATCACTCAGAGACAGCACAGCTATGGGAGGAAGAGACCATGGAGGACCACCAGGGAAAGCCTTGAGAAAAGAGGGTATAGAGGTTTGCAGCAGGCTCAAGTACTGTCTCCCTGTTGGCCTGTTTTCCCTGCTTACTATTAAAACCTATAAAAATGATGTCAAAAATTCTCTTTCAAATCACCAGAACCAAAGGTGAAGCCATCTGGCCTGGGATGGTTGCAGAACAATGACACAGTCAAGTGAAAGATGGACCTGTCTTGTTAGAAAGCAAACTGCCAGAGGGATACTGGGAGGAGATGGATTTGGAGACATAAAACATCATAAACTCCCTGAGATCCATTTTCCTTGTCAACCTTAGATAAAGATTTGGCAGGCGCCCTTCACCACTTCCTGCTTCTTTCCACCCACTTAGTTATTTCCTCAACAAACTCTTGCTCACATAGTTAGGACAGTCTCACTCTGATGGATATAATTGACCACAGAGAGGAGTTATCTTAAATCAACAACAACAAAAGATTAACTCTATAAATTTGCTCCCTCAGACAAAATTCTCCATGAATTTAAGTTAAAACTGTAAATTCTACCAACAAGAACATGGACCACCTCACAACCCTGCTTCTAGTGTCTAGTAAAATAACTAAATAAATGTACATTAGATGAATGAATAAATTACTTCAACTACTGCTTCCCCATCTTGCTGTCCAGGTGCACATTGCCAGTAGTTCTCAAACCATGTGATGCTACAGAATATTCTGGGAAGTGTCTTAATATTCAGATCTGCAAACCCTGTATCTTCTAATGACATGTATGAAGTCAAGATTAGGACCCAGAATATGAATGTTTAACAAGGAGATTCTTTGTTTGCAAACTGAAATTTGAGAAGCAGTGCCCTACATGGATGACTAAACTCATTTACATTCTGAGTGAGAATTTGGCCTTTGGTTAACATTGTCTTCACCCCAGAGAATTTGATAAAAGCAGATGCCAAGTGTGATTTTTAAGTGGCATTACTTACGTAAAAACAACACCTGATTATTAAACTGCATCTGGCTTAAGGTGTTTGTGTAGGAATAATAAACATTTGATGTGAAGTCATAGGTTTGAAATTCCATAAGGAGGGAATCCTTGCCCCTAGCATACTGTACGGAGAGATCCTGGAAGTCATCCTCTGGAGTGGTTAATGGTTTATCTGGGGGATGAGGTTTCTGAACTAGGATGATCACACATCTGCAAACTAGAAGTTTTCTCCCATTACCTGAGCTTTCATTTGGTGGACCTTAAGGGAGCTGGCAAAACACAGTTGCTGGTTAACTGCGTGAACAGATCCATGTGCTGGTTGGTACACTATGCTCACGGTCTAACTCCTGAGTAGCTGGAGCCAGATGGGGCCCACATGTGATACCTTGTGAACCTTAACATTAATTTGAGGCTAAGAAAAGCCTTGCTGGTTATTCTCTCTGACATTATTTGCTGCCTTCCCTGTGTCCACAAAGCACCACATTCACATCCATGTTCTTATTTTTTACTTACTGGGCTGCAGTCATCTTTGAAGAGTCTGTCTCTCCTCTTGGGGGCACAATACGTCTGTACATTGTGCAGATCCAGTGTCTTGCACAGTTCCTGGAAGAAAAAAAAACAATATTGGTTTTTTGTTAAACTCCACTAAATCTCAGGGTTAGAACTAGCTATCCTAGGATCAAGTATAAATTATACCACTTCTTTAAGATTTAGGAAATAGCTACTTTCTTAAGGAACTCTTCCTAAAACCCTTTCTGTGTCTCATCCCTGGACTATAGTTTCTGTCCTGTAATAATTTATATAACTCAAGTTTGGTGTTATTATCATGACAATATTTAAATAAATCATGGATGCAGCTTGAAAGGGTAATGCAAAATGAAATAAGTCAGAAGGAGAATGGCAAATACTGGATGGTGTCATTAGTATGTGGAATATAAAGTAACCAAATTAACAGTCAGATTATTGCAAGCTGAAAAGTGGACCTTGGATCTCTAACTACAGAACTGAGACAACAAGAGGGTTGAGGGGAGGGGAGGAGTAAGAAAAAGAGGGAAGGCACAATGGTTTGTGGTGATGGACTATAGGTGAGTTGGCGGTGGATGTACCCTGATGGGGTAACGCCAATATTACCTCAATTGAAAACAAATCAGGGACCTCCCTGTTGGTGCAAGGGGTTGAACACCTCACTCTGGGGCTTCAACAGCCACTGCAGCACAAGTGCAATGCCCGGCCAGTGAGGGGACCCACATGGTGCAGCAGATCCCTCCTGTTTCACCCCTTGCTCCTCTAAACAGTGTGTTTCAGTTTATCTGCCTGTTCTGCTCCCCATTCTGTCTGTTGAATCCTCTCACCTTTCAAGCCTCTGGCCTGTA
This sequence comes from Galemys pyrenaicus, assembly GCA_019455555.1. Taxonomy (NCBI): domain Eukaryota; kingdom Metazoa; phylum Chordata; class Mammalia; order Eulipotyphla; family Talpidae; genus Galemys; species Galemys pyrenaicus. Next base: position 5,414,707 of record JAGFMF010011458.1, on the reverse strand, counting down.
CCCCTGCTCTTGAATGAATAAATAAATACTTTTTTAAAAATAAAATAAAACATAAAGAAATGATGCCCCCTTCAGGAAATTAAATTCTTGAGAGAAGGAGCCATAGTTTAATCTTTACATAGTTTAGGATACCAAAACAGAAATGAGCTTAAAGGAATACATATTGAAAAGGTTGGTAAAGTCCAGCAAATGGTGATTTTACAATTTAATGTTTTAGATTATTGCTGGACAGGAATATGCTAATGTATGTTGTTGAGAGGGGTCTGATTTTGCTGATTTTAAAGGAACACATTTTCCTTTGTCTCCAACCATTATTTCCACTTAAGTGGCAGTGTGGAGTTCACAAACCATTGTTACATTATACCTTATGTCATCTGACCCAGACACTAGCATTTTACGAATGCAGAGAAGAGATGGGATACGGAAAGTGTGTTGATTTAGTGCCATGCTAAACTGAGTTGACCCAACTTCAGCACTAGCACAAACCATGTAAATTCACTCATGTAGTTAGGTACGTAAAATGAAGATACTCAAGTCTGCAATTATTGACAGAATTGTAAATCTTTGAAAACAAGCAAAGATGTTACTTTTCAGCTAAGTTACAACTGCAATTACTTGAATGAAAAAGAATAGTAAAATTGATGACTACTGAGCACAAGAATGTTTGAGTCTCTTGTATTGGACAATGTAGTTACTCCAAGTAATGTTAGGGATTTTAACAAATGGAGTCATATTCCTACTTTTATGATGCAAATTTAAGAAGGTGAGAAATAGGTAAGACAACAAATTTTTTAAAAAAGATTTATTTATTCTTTCTTGTATGAACTGGAGTATAGGCCAGAGTTGTGGAAAAGGGGTGAGAAGATTCACCAGAGACAGAGTGAGGCACAGAACAGGCAGACTGACTGAAACACACTGCTGAGGGGAGCAGCGGGCAAGGCAGGAGAGGTCTGCTGCGCCATGAGGGAAGAATCAGAGACAGCAGATACAACTTTGGCTACTGGGAAGAACTATTCCTTATGATGATACATTGGAATAACACTTGATCTCTCTCTCTCTCTTTTTTTGTTTAACCCCTCTTAACTTCAGTTAAAAGTGGAGGCTTATAACTCACTATCCAGTGCTCACTTCACTGACAAAATTGAATTTTCTTAGAAAATTTAGGTATCAAGTCTATAGCACAAAATGACAGACTAGACTGCCTATGTGATAGAAGTTACTTCTGTGCCCTATGTCTAACTCACCACAACCAAATGAAAAAACATTCTATTTTAATTTCAAAGACTTTAATGTTGAAAAATACATGAGAAAGAAGACTGAATTCTATTGCATAGTGTGAGTAGTATAGTGTGAGTAGGCAGAGAGAAATCGTAATGCCTGCTTTCCATCCACTCTACCCCTGAAGAATTTATAATTTAAGAAGGTAGGTAGATAGAAAGACATTAGATAGGTAGATGGACAGAGAGATACATAGATACATAGACAGGTGCCAGACAAGTTTAATATCCCTGCTTCATGACAAAATTGTTCATGTAATACTAGCCCCTACTGCACAAGCAGAAGCACAAGCATGCATGTGCACACATATGCACACACATGCACAGACCAGACAACCTTAGCTTGTTTCTACAGTAAATAGTATTGCTTTGTACCCCACCCCTACCTTCACCTCCACTCCCATATATTCCTACTTTAGCATATGTTTCCTTGGTCATCTGTCTATAAATTTGCATTAAACATTTTAATAAATATGACACAGGTAGAAATGAGATGATTTTAGCATAGTTTTAATTCAACATCTTGAAAGAAACTATGCCATTACCACAATCAATATATTTATAATGAGAATAAGTACCAACCTCTCCTTATCACTCTCTGTAGATTTTTCTGTAGATACTGAAGATTTAGTCATTATCAATGTTCAGTTTCCCATTCATGGTTTAATTAAATATTTACCTCTGAGGACCCTTCAAACACATGGAAGGCAAACTCTCCTGGCATTTGTGGGACTCAGAAGTACACAGTAACTTTCACAAACATTGAACTAATCAATTCAGTTTATTGTGTCCATTTAAACTTATAAGTTAGCTGTTTCAGATCAAGTGAATCTAAAGATTAAGATTTCATTAAATGCATTAAACAAATGTATAAGATGTTCTTTCTGCTCCTGAGTGTTTTAAAAAAAGAGAAAAGTATGTCTCACAAAATGATACAGGAGCAATGTTAATGACTGTATTATCTGTTACTTGCATTAATTACAGCTATTCTCTTTCCTTTTTGACTTCAAAGTACTTTATATCAATGATAATTAATTAGAAAGGCCACTGCAATTTTTCTTGACAGAGACCTGGAAAGGAGATTTTACTTTTACCTCTTCATTAGAATTCAAGTCAATGATTTGCATACCTCATGATAATTTTGGAAAAGGATGCCACTTTACACCATCTTGTATATGCACAAAGTATAATAAAGTCACCATTTTAAAAACACTTGATCAAGGAAAGGAATAAGAACAATAATAATAATAACAATAACAGCAATAAAGACACAGAAACCAAAAATGAGGAGACAAGGACAGACTGGGGACACC
>JAGFMF010011458.1:5358632-5412067 GCA_019455555.1 Galemys pyrenaicus | reverse complement strand
ACTGAGGTGATGGTGCACTGGTGAGATGGTGATGGGGAATACATGGGGATTACAATTAATGGCAAGTATAGGTAAATTTTAAAATATTTTAATAAAAAATAAAAAACAATTTCCGGGGGGGAGGGGAATGGCATGCTTTAGAACTCAACCCCTCACCAAAAATAAACCCAACATGTCAATACTGCTTCATTTATGAAACATGTTAGCTTCTCTGTGACCTTTCCCAATGCCACATTAAAAATGTATTGCATAGGGAGGGAGATACAGCAAAGATGAAGTCACAGGGAGGTCCCCTGCTTTGCTCCAGGGAGAATCCTCTGAAAGTTGTCCACAGGAGAACAAGACTCAGAGGTTCCTGCGATTTTGGGTGAAACTAGAGCAGCTCTTGGACATCAGGGCCCAGTGCTGACCTTGTCTGAAGGGACACTGAGAAAATTCAACTTAAAACAAAAAAAAGTAATGCAAGCTAATCCAACCATTATGGAAGGCCGTATGGTGGTTCCTCAGTCTACTAGAAATGGAACTACCATAGGATCCAGCAATCCCACTCCTAGGAATCTACCCAAAGGACACAAAAATACTGATCCAAAAGAGCACCTGTACTCCTATGTTCATTGTAGCACTATTTGTAATTGGTAAGACCTAGAAACAACCCAAAAGCCCAAAAGTAGATGACTGGATCAAGAAGATGTGGTACATATACACAATGGGATATTATTCAGCAATCAGAAATGAGAAACTAGGGACATTTGTAGAAACATGGATGGAGTTAGAAGTGAAACTAGTGAAACAAGTCAGGAGGCAAGAGAAAAATATTGGATGGCTTCACTATTAGGAGGAATATTAAAGAACAACAACAACAACAAAGAATAAGCTCAAGGAATTGGACAATTATAACCAAAAGTAAACAAAAAAACTCAACAAGACCAAGAAGCCAGGATAAACCAAAGGGAACATGGTGAGAGGAGTGGAAGGGGGGAGGGCAAAGACGGGGATGAGGGCAGAGGGTGCACAAGGGACTGAGGTGATGGTGCACAGGTGAAATGGTGGTGGGTACTCCCTGGGGACTACAAATGATGTCAAATATAATTAATAATTTTTTTTAAAAAGTAAGTAAGGAAAAATGCTTAGAGACTATGGCAGGGGCAGCAATCTACCATACAAACTTTGGTGCTATGTTTCTAAGTTTGGCTGGTGGTCCTGGGGAGGGGAGAGCTACGTGGAATTGAAACACACCATAGAACACATAGAGGAAAAATTGACAGACACTTCACAACATGCACTTCAATGGTGTCTTTGTGGACTCACTTCCAATAGCAGGAGAAACAAAGGGGAATTTAAACAATTGGGGCTACATTAGGCCAAAAATCTGCTAAACTATCACCAAAACCAACAGACCTCCTACTGAATGGGAGAAAATATCTGTAGATCCTCACTGCATCTGGCTAGCAGCTAATATCCAAGACCTAGAAAAACTCATACCAGTCAACCAGAAGAAAACAACCCATTAAAAAAGACAAACTGCTAACCAGCACTTTTCCAAAGAAGACATACAGATGACCAGCAGGTATATGAACAAAGAAAATACTCATCGGTTACAGTCAAAGAAATGTAAACTAAACTACAGTGAGCTACCATTACTGTGAGAATGGCCCATTATCAAAAAGACTGAAACAACAAGTGTTGGTGAAGACATTGGAGAGAAAGGAATCTTGTGCTCTGTTGGTGAGATGTAGATTGGTCTCACTCCTATGGAGAACAGTATGGCTTTTTTTCAAAATATTAAAATTAGGTCTACCATATGATCCAGCAAATCTACTTCAAGATATCTATACAGACAATGCAAAAACATTAAGTCAAAGGGATGTATGCATTACTGTGTTCATTACATTATTTAGAATAGTCATATTATGGAAACAATCTTAATACCCAAAGCCACTAAGTGGAATAGAAAATGTGGTAAAGGTGCCTCCCTGATGGTGCAGTGGGTTAGGCAATGCACTGTGAAGCAAACCTCAGACACTGCGGTAGGAAATCGATGCCTGCTGCCCTCTGGGGAGATGACCCACATGGCACAGCAGACATCTCCTGCCTTGCCTGCTGTTCCCCTCAGCAGTGTTTCATGTTTCAGTCGATCTGCCTGTTCTGTTTCCCACTCTGTCTCTGGTGGATCCTCTTAGTCCCTGTATTTCTGGCCTGTACCCCAGTTCTTGTATGCATAAATAAATAAATCTTTAAAAAAAAAGAAAACGTGGTAAACATATATAATGAGTTTTATATAAACATATATAAGTTGCAAAAAAGCTAAATTCTTGTCATTTGTGACATGGATAGAACTGGAGCAAAAATAAATGAGAAATACAAATACTGGGTGGGTTTATTATATGTGGGATCCAAAGGTTTAGAAAATAACAAACTAATAAAAAAAACAAAAAACTTAGAAACCTATATAACTTGGAGCTGCCTAGTGGCCTAGGGGTTAAGTTTCAGCACTATCAAGCAACAGCCCACCACAGTGGCCTGAGTTCAATTCCCAGTCAGGAGGCTAACTTCCATGGCATAGCAGACCTCTCCTGTCTCACCTGCTGCCCCCCTCAACAGTGTATTTCAGTAGATCTGCCTGTTCCACTCCACATTCTGTCTCTGGTGAATCTTTTGACCCCCTGCACCTCTGGCCTACACTCAAGTTCTTTTACAAAGGGAAAAATAGAGAACTAAGGTCCTCCTTGGTGGTGCAAGGAGTTAAGCACCACACTATGAAGCAGTTACAGCCAGCCATTGCAGCACAAGTTCAATCCCCAGCCAGGGAGGTAATCCACATGGAGCAGAAGATCTCTCCTGTCTCGTCTGCTGCTCCTCTCAGCAGTGTATTTCAGTAGATCAACCTGTTCTGCCCCCCACTCTGTCTCTGGTGAATCTCCTCACCCTCACCCCTCACACCAGGGGTCTGTATCCCAATTCTTGTATACACAAACAAATAAATCTTTAAAAAAAATAGAGATCTATAGAACTGATCCTCTCTGAAAGAAAAGCAAATGAGATAACAAAATATGGAGAGAGCACAATGGAATATGGTCAGAATTATGGGTGTCATGCTGGTGATAGGGTGTGGTAATGTACCTCTTAAGGGAGTGATCTCATACCAGTATATCACATATAGTGTTGTTAAATGATATTATTTAAATAAAAATAAACACTTTGTACAAGCATTTATGTAATGTATGGAAATCTGTAGGTATAAATATTTCCTTTTTATTGCAAGAGTTTTGTTCAGTCCTAATTTGGCTTAAAGATTTCAATAAAATGCCCATTTGACTTTTCATTGTACAAGGACAACATTTCACTTTGAAATTGGTTTTTATTGTTAATTCTTTTTTTGTTGGATAAATACCTGTGAATATAATACTGTATATACCAAGCACAAGTAATTCACATTTCAAGTTTCTACAGATATTGACAAACTTTGGTATAAAAATGCTGGAGCAAATTATATTTCTACCAACGACTTATGAGAAAATTCTTTACCTCATACTGTTGTCACTGGTGATATCTGTAGTACTTCCTCTCCTAAAAATTCTTTTGGATGTATCTATAGTTACCAATAATAGATTGCAAAGTTAAAATATTTTTTAAGAGGATAACTCTCAAATGTTCTTACTGTAATATAATAAAATACTTTTAAAAGTTTCTCAGAAAGAAAATCAGTGCACTATTATTACATTATGTATTTATTTACTACTGACATAAAACCTATTAATGCCTATGAAATTTTGTATTTTCTTTTCACTGTTTACATATTTTCAATTTTTATTGGTATGCTAATAATTTTTTTCTTTAAAATAAAATTAGCTTGTAAGTGCAAGTTTTATATATTCTAAGTACTCCTAAGAAGGTAGGTATCCTATATGCTAACAAATACTAAGTGGGGTCAACTTCTCTGTTCACATGGAATGAAGTCTTGATGTTATGTTTTAAATTTTTCTTTAGGATCCATCTATCTATCACTTCTGATAACTTCCTTACCAAATCTTGCATTCTTTGTTGTTGTTGTTGTTTTTATCCCAATTTTAAATCCACCCTGCATAAACTTAAGATAACTTTGGTTTACAAGAAATATCTGAATTAATCTACTCAAACTGACCATACTCTCTAACCAAGACCCTACCAAGATTTTTCCTGGCATAGGTTCCTGTTCCTCGATGTGAACACCTCTGCCATATTTCCCTCTATCTCTGACGTTTCTATGAATTGTAAGATGACTCCAGAAGATACCAGTTGTTCCAATACAATACAAATTAGTCTGAGTCACCTGTGAAAGATGTATAATGACATGAATGTGTTTCTCAAAGCAGGAAAAGTAAAAGGCAGTGCTCAATAGGTGAAGGTAAAAGAGAAGGTGGCTTGTCATACTACATTAAAAAAATCAATATGAAATATTTAGCAAATTATAGTCTTACAAGAAATGTTAAAGAACATCATTTTTCTTAATTGAGATTCATATTACAGTTTTTACTAATTTGGATTGATTGTCCATATATTTTCATTGTTCTTGACCCTGACCACATGTTGATGAAGTCCATGTTCTCTACCAAGTGATGTGTCCGTGATTGTGTCACTGGCTTTGACTAATAGGAATTCAGCAAAGGAAGTGCAAGCAGGGGTCTTACATGGGTTTGTGAGTTTGACTTAGCTTTTTCATATCAGTGACTCACCATGGGGAGAGCATGCCCCAAGCATCCATTGGTCCTGGATTTTGAGGCCTAGACAAGTCCTGATGGAACAAATCTGATCTTAATCCAGTGCCTAAAACCATACTCAGGTAGATCTGCCTACTGAAACAAATCTACCCATACGAGATCCTGACTGCCTCAGTCAAATCACAGTTGACCTGTTCCTCCCCCAGTGTAAAACAGTGTGTATTGTTGTAAGTCACTAGGTGTGGGGGCCATTTGTTATGCCTGAATGTGGCAGCCAACAGATACATCACTAGTGGGAGGTGGCATCCGTAACAACAGGAAAAGATCGCTGAATGCATCTCTAACTTGTCTCATTGGATTTTCCCATATTTATGTGAAGTTTTATTGTCCTCAGACACAGTGAGTGATGTACTGAAATACAAAAATAATGACTGATAAGCCTAGGGCTGGAACTGAGGCTTTCTGAATTCAGTTTCCATGGTCTTGATGACCACACCATACAGCCTCTCCAAATGTCGAAAAGTTGAGCTTCTGAGAAGATATCACAAGGTGTTTTTACTGCTTTGCATGACTGCCTGATATTCTCTCTCTTTAATGGGGTTCTGATAACTTGACATTAAGATAATAGGGTAAGTCAGCAATTCCCAGTCCTAATCACTCACAGAATCACCCAGTAGTAACAGTAGTGGGAAGAGGGAAATGACAGTATTTCGGGTCCAGCCTAGATATTTGGAAAAATTCAAAGGGTAGAGACCTTGACTATTTCTATGGGTATTCTCTTCAGGCTATCTTGAATGAGTCAGGTTTTTTTTTTTTTTTTTTAATGCTTATTTTGTAGAAGAACTGAGCTGTAGGCAATGAGAGGATTCACCAGAGAGAGAGTGGGGAGCAGAACACATAGATTTACTGAAATACACTGCAGAAGGGAGCAGCAGGAGAGACAGAAGAAGTCTGCTGCACCATGTAGATCAGCTCCCTGGACGGGTGTAGCAGCAGAAAAGGGTGACACACGGTAGGTTTGGGGTGGTTCTTAGCAGAAGGGTCAAGGAAAGGGCATCTTGGAGCCCTTGGTGGCTTTTTATGCTTTTATTAGTAGAGGTGGCCAGGTACATGGCAGGCATGGGTGCCCGGTGGGGGGGGGGTGTCGGGAGGCTGGCAGGCCTCCCAACCCCTGGCGCATCTGACCCTTTCAGCTGCTTCTTCTCTCTCTCTCTCTCTCTCTCTCTCTCTCTCTCTCTCTCTCTCTGCTGGTGCTCATGTTGGTCAGTACTGTTGGTCCTGGTGTCCTCATGAGGTCACCCATTTAAGCCCATGTCAAACTCAAGTGTGCTCACCCTGGAATGCTCCCAGCACCACAGGTACCCATCATCACAGTGGTGGGAGGGTTGAAAGACCTGATTTCTCTAACCCTACAAAGGGGATTAAACTCTGGTGGTAGCAGTGATAGTGCTGAGACTTAACCCCTAAACTACCGAGGAGGCCAGAATGAGCTAGTCATGCATCTCTCCAAGGACTCTTAGGTTAGGAGTTGTGGTCTATATCAAGAAAATAAGCCTGTTTATATTCTCTTTCCTAAATAGTAAGTTTTTGAATATCCATTTTTATTTAAAGAGCTTGTCATGCCCAGAGCACTGAGCTCAAAAGAAGGCACACGAAGAGAATCTGTTTCCCATCTTGATAATTTCAGCAGTATGTCATCACAAAAAGATCATGACATTAGAAGTCAAAAATTAACTCTGCTTGCAATCCCAACTGTGTGCTACCAGGTGCAAGTCTTCACCAGCCACTTAATTTACTTTCCTTATTAAGAAATGAAAAAAAAAAAAAGCATAATAGTCCTTATTGAATGGATTTTTTGATGGCATTCACTGAGCTAACATATTCTAGAATATATCCACTCGGGATGGTGTTTCTTCCTGTAAATCAAGTTGTACAGAAAGTTTGTGGCAGCAAGAAAACAAAGACTGCTTAAAATGCTCAACTTTTAAGAATTCTATGAAGTGTGGATGCTGAGTGAGTGCCTTTTCCTAAAAGCACAATTCAGGAGACAGAGTTTATGTAAACACAGGATTATGCCTCAGGATAATATTGGCTTCACACCTTGTGTTTGGTAAAACAAAGAAACCTGGTTCCTGAGTGGTTCTGAACCAAGGGCCTTGCCAGAATCCCAAATTTACAAAACATGAAATTATCTCCAGGTGGTGAAGCTGACCTGGAATTTCCCCTTCTTTATTTTCTAACTTCATTAAAAAAAAAAAATGACTCTGTCTATTCATTTAAATCTTGTCTATAACTGCTTGCCTGCTTAATTTAGAGGAATGCATTTTTGATATTTAAAATATTATTGTTTTTTAAAAAGTCAGTTCAAGAGATAAATATATTCAGCATTAAAAAAGAGAAAAAATTGTTTATTTACATGACAATTTGCTCTCTCATCTCAATCTATTCTACCTTGTTCCCCAAATAGGCAAAGCAATTTATCTTGGCTCTATACTCATACTGGGAAATTAAAGCTTAAAGTTAAGTGATATGCTCAAGGAGCTATAGGAAACTTAAGTAAGAATGGCACAGCACTCATTTCATTAAAACTTGGCTGAATCTTTGGAAGAAATTTTATTCTTTGGGAAATTAGCATGAATATCAATGTAGAGAACTTCAATGTCACATTTACTTTCTAAGTTATCACCACACTCCTTAGTTCCTAAGAGAATATTCACTGTGTTATTCTCATCAAAGTATACCAGGTATTTTTTTTTCTGCAGCATTTTTTTAATTAAAGTAACACTGGTTTATAACACTGTATATGACAGATTTTTTTATTTTTCCAGTTTTAACCTGGTTTCACTGTTTCCAACATTTTGCAAAGCTTCTGAGCTATACAGCCTTAGTCCACACACTGTACTTTTTTTTTCCCCTGAGGAAGAGGATCTTGTGACAACATACACATCACCCCACCAATGCTTGTGAATGGACACATGGTTTCTAGTTCCTTTTAATCACTGTTTCCCTTACTGAACAGGAGTGGGACTCTCTAGGCTAAGGACATTAGAAAGGAGTTCTCAGCTTCCTGGGCCCTCAGACCTGTGGTTCTCTAATCACCTTGAGGCCTGAGAAAACCATGGGACTGTCCAAAGGAAAATTAGACCCTGACCAACTACTCATAAGGTTACAATACTGCCATTTCTCAGCAGATATCTGAGGTGACAAACTGTTTGAAAAAGAGCTAGAGAGATCACAGGCTGTACTAAGTGAAAAAGAAGTGAGCGCTATTTACAATAGGTAAAATTCGGAGGGTCCTCTCTGGTGGTGCAAGGTGTTGTCTTAGCACTATGAAGCTCTCTGCAGTTATCGCAACACAAGTTCGATCCCCAGCCAGGAAGGTGATACACATGGCACAGCAGAACTCTTCTGTCTTGACCGCTGCTCCCCTCAGCAGTGGATTTCAGTGAATCCACATGGTGCAGCAGACAAATGCCCCAAAACAGATGACTGGATCAAGACGATGTGGTCTATATACACAATGGAAAACTATTCAGCAATCAAAAAAAAAAAAAAAGATAAACTCATGTTATTTGCAGCAACGTGGATGGAGTGGGAAGGGATTATACTCAGTGAAATAAAACAGAAAGAAAAAGAAAAAAAATATTGGATGGTTTCACTTATAGGAGGAATACAGAGGCACCAAATAGGTGGCCAGGAAAAAAGTAATTAAATAAAAAACAAAATTAGTAGGCAACTATTAATCAGAGACACTCTACAAGGGAGGGAGAGGGAGAGGAGTCAAAACAGGGAGGGAATGTGTTCTTACACAAGGGACTATGGTGATGGTGCACAGGTGAATTAGCGATGGGGGATTTTGCGGGGACTACACCTGAGAGGAGGAAGCATGCATTGTACAAAAAAGAAAAATGATGTAAAACATATATAAAATAATAAAACAAAAAAGTGAGTTAGAATCAAGGCTGGTTACTAGGAAAAATGACAAACCAGACAACTAGGCAGTGAGCTGAGTATAGATAGAATTGTTACAGGGCAACTCTAATATAAAATGGGTTCCCCTCACTGGGTCCTCCACCTGCGCGCTCAGAAGACTTAAAAAGTCCCAACTCCAGGTACACATGGCAAAAGTTATTGACAGGTTTTATTTTATGAAAGATGGGGAATAAAATAGTAATAACGCCAAAGGAAAAAGAGAGGGATACAAATCCACAAATACTCTACCAGATTTAAGAAATGGTGCGTTGAGAGCTGGCTCCTAGTCGAATGAGATGACTCCGAAGGAAGGGGTCTGGCTCCTCAGTAAGAGAGAGAGCCCCAAGGCTCACCTCTGGTTTTATAGCCAGCCTAGCTGCTTAACTCCACCCTCAGGTCCCAGTGATCCACTCTTCGATAATTATCTTATCGGATTTTGGTTCTGGAACACTGATGGTCTGGAGTGGGGGTTGGAGTCCACACACCCATAATCCGTTTAGGACTACCTTTCCTCCTAACAGAATCAAGAGCCTGTTAATATTTGACAGACAGTCAGTGTGAGACTTCTGAGCCACATTCATAACTGCAATGAAGATCGCACACTTTCTATGGCATATAGATAACTGACTGTGTGCGTAGGATGCCTGTATGGAAGTGAGAATATAATTTTAATTTATTAACTACAATGTACTCAGCATTATAAAGCATAATGGAGAACATGGAAACCGAGAGGAGAAAATATGTGAGACTCAAAAGTAGTACTTTGCTTTCTTAATAAATGTCTTTGGAAAGAAAAATAAAATGTTTCAATAAGGCTTGTCCATTTTCTTAAGCTTGCCCCCCAAATATCCTGACCTTAGTAAATAAGTAACCTCCAAAAATGATTTTTAACTTATTGGGGCATCAAGGGAGAACTCTTTTCTTCAGAGAATTTGAGCAACACAATGACTACACCTTATCTAGTTTCAGGAATTGAAAAAGCCTGCTTGAGGCAGTGGCTGGGCTTTGATTCTGGCCATACATAACATGTTGGGAAGTACCTAACTCTTACAGTCTATTTTTGTTTTTGATATCTTGGTCCTGCTGGGACCTGATTTCCTCATTGTAAAAGAAAAGGCTCATTTGGTGTTTTCTGAGATCACAAGCTCAGTCTACCCTAAACTCTGTTTTTAGAAACCCAGGGCTATATTAAAAAAAAAAGAATTTAATATCCTATATTATAGAATTATTTTTGCTTTGAGATGTCATATTTTAGCTTTCACTTCAAATTATTCCCATTCCTTTATAAAATCATATTCAGTGATCACTTTTTAATTTTTTTTTTGCATGCCTACTGTTCTGTGTCCTTCATTTCTTCTGCACCTAATTTGCTGGCAAACTAAAGTCAGGAATATAAAGAGATTCAACCTCTAGCCATTGCATTAATTGATGTCTGGGAATAAGGTGAAGCTATCTAATGAGACTGAATCAAGTGATCAGTGCAAAATACTGATTTTCAAATACATTTTATCTAACCATTTGAGCTGCCTTGAAAATTGGTATAATTACACAGTCTGAGCCTCTAAGATATGATAATTCTTGATTCAGATTCTTGATTCACAGTAGAGGAATGAGAAGGCAAGGTTTGATGTGAGTGACTTCAGTATCTATTGACTATAACAGAGTATACTTTTCAAGCACACATGAAAGAAATGTAAATTATTAAATTACCTCAAGTGATTCTGAATAAGTAGACACACCCTAACATCTTCTACTACAAATAGGACTTTTATTTTTTTTATTTTACAGAAAAAAGAATCTCATAATCAAAGGAGTATGAATATTCAGAACAAAAATGGGGTTATAAAATTTATGGTGCTTATGCGATGAGAGGGAAAGAGATTTTTAATTCAAAGGGTCACATATATCCCTTCTAGATTCTATGGTTCGGCACTTCCTCCTCACAACAGAGAATTCATTATGAAGTAAAAGCTGTTTCAGAAACACTTTTTCTGAATTATGGCAAGAAAACCAAAAAATAAATTACTAGTAGTTAAAAACTAAAATAACGTGTGTGTGTATGTGAACACGCATGGGTGTAAAAATAAGCACAGAGGATAGGTAGGGTCAATGTTATGAGTTTCACCTACAGAAAGAAAACCAATTTAGGTGTGATTATATAATTTCAATCAAGAAAAATTATTTCTCTTTCAAAAATGAAAAACATTATGTGCCTACTATGTTCAATATATTGAATAATGAGTGCTGTAAAAGTATTGTCTACCTGATTATGCCATTGTTTCTCCTTTAACAAGTGGAAGATACAAGCATGTAAATGGTCCATTCAGTTTATTGTAAGGATACTGTGATATATTTGCCTCATAAGGACTGCTATAACCTGAGAGTCTATTAAATTGAGGGTCATGGTTTTTTTAACATGCTTTCATCTCATGCTTTTCTAATCTACCACCCTTCTTCCTACCAGAATAATTATTACTCTATGATCTAAGAAGCTGAACACATTATCTTCACAGAACTTCTGGAAAAACAAATCTGGTTATGGAATTTTCTGAAACTATGCAGACACTGCTATTAAGTCATAAGAAAACAGACTGCAATTTTTGAAAGAAATAACATTTCTCATTATTTTTCAATGTTGGAAAGTGGTTTTGTGTAGGGTATTTGATACCTGGACATATGAATCAAGGCATTGATTTTTATCTTCACAAACAACAATATTTATGTGATAGCATGAAAAGGAAGAAACTTCATTGCTCATAGAAAAAAGACCATAAAGTCTCTGGGAGAAAATAATATTTTTTTCATATTTTCAGCTCCTTTCCAGAAGTGACGGGTATAGGAAATGTATGTATTTATGTATTAAATATCTATAATACATGTATATATTTACATAAAATATATATTTACAACTCTAAATAAAGAAAAAAAACTATTAACTTGTCAAAATAGTTCAATCTTCACTCAATATTACATCAATTGCTACAAGAAGCAAGATATAGTATTCCAGTTAGTGTCCAAACAAGATAATAAATAGAGCTCAAGGAAGAAAATAATGCCATTGTTTAAAGGGTTAAGATTTAGAAGGGAGAAGATAGCAGATCTACAGGATCCTGGAGTCATAGCTTCCTTTAGGAATACTGAGGATAAGCATCTGGAGATAACAGCCACATTTTGAAAAGAGCTGGGGAAGTGAGGACCATGTCTTAGCAAAGTTAAGAGACAGGGACTTTAGAAAGGGTAAGAAAGACTGAGAAACAGTAAGCTAGGAATGGTGCCAGTTCACCAGGAAGAATACCAGCTCTTTTCCTACCAGATCCCAGGTTCTCTCATGCAGCCCCAGGCTGGGAAGGAGGATACATAATTCTCAGTGAGAACACAGCCTTTCGCAGTTCAAAAAAGTACACTGAGGTGGCTGGGTATGGGTTAGCAGTGAAGAGAGTTTCATGGCTGCCCCCAGCCCAGTCTCTGCACTCCCAGAATTGTCTGTGCTAACTCTAGGGAGTGAACTCCGGACTGTACCTAGGGTGCATCAAAAGAAACTTCAAATAGTGAACTTATTTTGCCTGGTGGGTTTTTATTTTGTGGATGTCTTGGAGAGGCAACCAACGGGCAGGTAGAGAGCTGGCGCTGTTTTGGTGTATACGTCACTGCATAGTGGGGAAGGGTGCATCACCTCCAGGAACATCACCCAAATGTATAGCCTTTTCAGTAGGGGCTTCTAGACCACAGTCTTTGGCAAGATTGATATATGCTCACTCTTCCCCCTTATAAGACCTCTGGACTCATGTCCAGAGTAAAGTCAGAAACTGTGTGAGCAAAACCTGGAAACAGAAAGCTTCTTGGCTGGTGGTAGTCAGGATGGGGAGTCAGGACTGGTACTTACCTCCACCCCAGTATACTCTCTTAGATTTCCCTAAAGTGTCCAATTTGCTGCTGCTGAATTGAACAACACATAAAAAAAAAAAAAAAAAAAACATACATCATGAACAAGTGGAATTTGTCCTAGGAACAAAGGATGGTTAAGCCTCTGAAAATCAATCAATGTAATTCACCACATCAATTAAAGATAAAAAGCACATAATTTTATCAATAGATGCAGATAAAGCATTTGATGAGATTCAACATTAATTTATGATAAAAGCCTTCGAAGAACTTGGAATAGATGGACCATTTTCTTGAAATAATAAAGGCCATAGATGGCAATTCTATAGCCAACATCATTCTCAATGATGAAATACTAAAAAACTTTTCTGCTAAGATCTGGTGCAAGACAAGGATGTCCACTGTTACTAGTACTATTCAACAGAATATAGGGGGCTAGCTAGTGCAATCAGGCAACTGAAAGATAAAAATGGAATCTGAATTGGGAAAAGAAGTGATATTATCAACTATTTACAGATGACATGACACTGCACATAGAAAACCTGAAAAACTTCAGTAAAAAACTAATTGAAATAATAAATCAATTCAGTGAACTACAGTGTACAATATCAATTTGCAAAAATATCACTTTCATTTTTATATGCACACACTGAGTTAGAAGTGAAAGAAATTTTAAAAATCACATTTATAATAATAACATAAACAATTAAAAACCTAAGAGAAAACTTAATAAAGGAGGTGAAAGACATATAGTGAAAACGGTAGGCCATTTTTAACAGAAATATGACATACCAAATTGAAAAAAAAAAAAAAAGAAAACTACCCACTGCTAATGAATAATAATAACATTTAAAAATGGTAATCCTACCGAAGCAACATATGAATTGAAAGCGATCTCCCAAGACTCCCATGAGTCAAAAAAAATAGAATGAAATTATATGATAAAGATCCCAAAACAATTTGATAAAAAAAAATAATACTGTCATCAGACCTATCTTTCAACTATACAACAAAGCTATAGTAACAAAAATATTATGGTACTGAAACAAAAAGAGAAACAAAGACCAAAGGAAGAGAATCAAAAGTTCAGAAATAAGCTCACTCATTTATTTATGAAAAATAAGAAAAGTGTATACACTGAGGAGAGTCTCTTCAACAAATGGTGCTGGAAAAACTAGACAGTCACATGCAAAAGAACAAAACTAGGTCACCATCTCACACCTTACTCAAAAATAAACTCAAATGAGTTAGAAACACAGATATAAGATTTGAAACTATGATACATTGAAAAATGGAGGTTTCTCAAAACGTTTAAAGAAGGTCTCTATTACTTAGTAAATCCACCTTTATGTATCTAGCTAAAGAACCAAGATGCTAATTTGAAGGGATTTATATATCCCTATGTTCATTGCAAGCCTACTGACAATAGATAAAGGCATGGATAAGAAACACACACACATACACACACAATGGAATACTAGTCAGCAATAAAAAATGATGAATTGTTATATTGTGACAATATGGGCAGGGCTGGAAGGAAAACACTATGTAAAATATGGTAGAAACATACTAGATGGTTTTACTTATTTGTAGAATACAGAGAAACCAAACATAGGGTCAGATTAAACCAAACCAATAATGAATTCTTGACATTTGACTAAAAAACGGCGGCAACCATAAAGGTTAGGTAGTGAATTGGGACTGATAGGCATGGTTTGAAATAATTTATGGAGTCTGAATTTGTAATCTCTAAAACAAATACAATGATGTGAACCAACTTTATCTCAATGAACACAATTGCAGGGGGAGAACAGGGTTTAGATTTTAAAACATGTTAGAGAAAGATCGTTAGAGTAAGAGATTCTGAACTCAGATAGATACAGCTTGTTTGATAATTATATGCTAATGTTTACTAGGAAAATTTAACCCTAATGATTAAAAGAACACGTCAGTGACTTTTATTCCATTTATCATTAAACACATACATTGAAGGGGGAATTAGGACTGGAAATGTAATTCTGTATATGATTCACTAGTTTCTTTTTCTCTTTTCTCTGTTATGTAGGAATCTTTCTATCCTATGTTTTGTTATACATGTGTGGTTAATTTCATGTGTCAATTTAAGATTTATTTATTTATGCATACAAGCACTGGGGTACAGGCCAGAGGTGTGGGGGCGGGTGCGAGGATTCACCACAGACAGTGGGGAGCAGAACAGGCAGATCAATGGAAGTACACTGCTGAGGGGAGCAGCAGGCACAGCAGGAGGAGTCTGCTGTACCATGTGGGTCGCCTCCCTGCCAGCCGGCAGCAGGGATCGAACTTGTGCTTCAGTGGCTGCGGTTTGCTTCATAGTCTGTTGCTTAACCCACTGCGCCACCAGGGAGGCCCCTCATGTGTCAATTTAATAGGTTAAAGGATGCTCAAGGATAAAAGTGATATTTCTTGTGTGTCCGTGAGAATGTCTCTGGAAGAGATTACATTTAATCAGTAGAATATGTAAAGAGGGGACTGTCCTCATCTGTGCACAGCATCCCCTCACTATGGCTGGAACAGAACAACAAGGCAGAAGAAGGGCAAATATGCTCTTTCAGTTTGAGCTGAGACATCAACCTTCCCTGTCCTTAGACACTGGTATTCCTGAATCTTGGGCTTTAGGATTCAATTCAAGACTTTCACCACCAGCTCCTCAAGCCTCAGCTTCTCTTTTTTCTTAAAGATTTATTTATTTATGAATACAAGAGCTGGAGGTTACAGGTTAGAGGTGTAGGAGGTGAGATGATTCACCAGAGACAGAGTGGGGAGCAGAATATGCAGATCGACTGAAACTGCTGAGAGGAGCAGCAGGCAAGACAGGAGAGTTCTGCTGGACCATGTGGGTCACCTCCCTGGCTGGAATCAAACTCATGCTGCTGTGCAGTAGATACTTCACAGTGCAGCGCTCAACCCGCTATGCCACCAGGGAGGCCCAAACTCAGGTTTTCTATTTTGGACTGAGTAACAACACTTCTCTAGTTCTGCTTCAAGAAAGCAGTGTTAGATCTTCCCAATCCAGGAGCTATTTTCTCTCTCTCTCTCTCTCTCTCTCTCTCTCTCTCTCTCTCTCTCTCTCTCTCTCTCTCTCTCTCTCTGTCTCTNCTTTTTTCTCTCTCTCTCTCTCTCTCTCTCTCTCTCTCTCTCTCTCTCTCTCTCTCTCTCTCTCTCTCTCTCTTTCTCTCTCTCTCTCTCTCTCTCTCCCCCCCCCCCACCACACACGATAAATCTCGAAACCTCTAAAAATACTTCCATTCATTCTATAGTTGCCTGCTATGATACCTGCTGATCTACTACACTACTACACTTAAACCACTGGCTGCTGAAATCATTGTAGAATGATTGACCGCTTTCTAAATGCATTTGATTTAAATCAGCAGAGAAAGATTCCCCAGAAATCACCAAGGGAGTGTTTTTGTGTCTGCTGTATTGATGGCACGCGAAAGGAAAAGGCCTATCGCAAAAAGGAGAGGGAGGATAAAGACAGAACCTCATCCTCTACTTGAGTTTCACTAATTTATAAACAACTTAAGGATCTGGCCATCAGTCTTGACCTGCCTGTCTCTGGCTTGCATGACATCAGATAAAAGAAAATTTCACAAGTAGTCCATTACCCTATCCCCCTTCTCTTATTTTCAGCCCCCAAAATATACTTTGCAGATTCATGTCAAAAGTCATTCTTACCAAATTCAGACTATACATTCTCATAGGCACAAATGTATAGTCACTAGTTCATGCCAAGCTATACAAAGAATTAAAGGACAAGAGACTTGCCTTGTGAGGAAAGGGTAAAAATTAGAGGTAAAGGTAAGTGAACTGCAATTATTTTGCATGGGTCAAAGACTACCCAGGACTGTTTAAGATTCATCATCTAGTCTAGCAAAGGTTACAACATAGACAAATTTGACCAAGGATCTCTTTAATTCAGTACATGCAAAATGAAATTATATATATTTACGTGAACAGCCTAGCTTATATTTTTGCTTAAGGGGTACTATTCTGAGAGTTTCCATAACTTGAAAAGAACATATAGGGAGGTGATGAGATTCATCACTAGAGTGTCACATGTTATACAGGCTACTATTATGTTGAGTGGCATTACATCCACTATTTCCCTCAGCCCTTCCTTAGACCTATATCTAATGATTATGTACTATATGCTAGCATGTGACAGCTAATATTTACTTATAATTTCAATATTCACATGATCCCTTGATAGTCTTTACAAACCTATTAAAACATCTTTTTTTTTTCTCTCAGGTGGCAGTCATTTTACTAGGTAAAAGGATAAACACATTTCTATGTAAAATAAAGTTCTGCATTTGTTAAAATCAGAAATTTCTAGGGAAGATAAAAATAATGGTTTTGATACAGGGTAGTACGTGATCAGGCAGGGTTATTTTGAAGGTGGTTAAAAAAATAAGTTAACTTAGAAGGATGACAGAAAATGTCCTAAGATCTGTGACACTTGAATTAGATCACTGAGGATGGAGGGGAATCTGTTAAGTAGACAAAACTTGATGGACAGTTTTTAATTTTTGAGGTTCTGTATGAATTACATGAAACAAGTTTTATGACCAGTACTTAATGATAAAGAATAATTTGGAGTCATTTTGTACCTCTGGGGCATGTGTCAATATCTGGAGCCCTTCATTGTTATGACGTGTGGCTGGGAGTCCAGTGCTATGGGAATCTAATGAATAGGGAGGGGCCAGGGATGCCACCAAACACCTGGTAAGGCACAGGCCAGATTTCCTCCATCCAATATTATGAGATATTCATACCTAAATGTCAGTAGTGATTTAAAGGGTGTAGATAAAGGACCAAAAAAGAAAAGAGGCTAAAAATGAAGACAACCAACTTATAGATGGAGCTTTTTTTGGCAATAGGGAGGAAGTGATATAATTATAGGATAGTTGTATTTTTATATTTATTGCCCAGAAAACTATACAAATCAATCCTTAGAAGACTATATGTTAGCACTAAAATTTAATCCAGTGATATCAATAATCATACTATTGCCAAAATAGTATAAATTCTGGTAAGCAATGAGAGTATGAAATAAGACTATAAAGATGGAGCAAGACACAGAATCATTGGTAAATCCTAAAAAACATATTACAGCCCTAAGTGGGGGAAAAAAAGTATGAGCACACTCACTACTTAACTCAGAGCAACATGTATGAAAAGATTTACATTTGGAATAAGATGTAAAATATATATACTTAAAGAAGCAATCAAATGGAGCTTGAATTTTCTTAGATGCTATTTTCCCCTTATTGTTCTTTTAAAATAGTTTACATATTTAAAAGTCTAGATTCTTGGCAATTAGACCATCTTATCACTAATGACACTAGAATTTAAAAACATTTGTTCACATTATTAACTCTAAACTGAGCTTGTTAGCTTAATACTAGTAGAGAAATTCTCCCACAACTCACTGCCCAATATTCAGAATATAATGTATTCAAGTAGAGGAATCTCAGAGGCAACAGTCTGTGTTTAAAAAAATATTCTTTTAGTATGAAATTTTGAAACCCTCCCTTATTCTTTCATATATTAAGCAAAGTAAGTGTCTGTGACTCTTTTGGAAGATGCCTTACAGATGGACAAGGCCTCTGTTTTTTGCATTAAATAGAACCAAATGCCATGCTACATTTGTACAGCAATGAGCATTTATGCAAATCTAAAGAGTAGGCAGGTGCAAGAGCAAATTTCTTAATGCCATTTGCTCTGAAAATTATATAAAGTGTCTAAAACTATGCTTTTTATAGTAGCTAAAGGAGTTTTGTTTGGTATTTTTAAACAATAACACCTGCTCCAGACAGTAAAGTAAGTTCCCGTACAGCAGGAAGTGGGCTGCTTGTCTCTAATAAGTAAAGAGATCATAAAATAAAATGTCTTTTGAAAAAGCTGGGGTGGGTGATGGAGGTAGAAGTAGGAGAGTGGGAGGGGAGAGATTTTGCCTTTTGCACTGACAGATGCAGGCAAATGGCAGCAATTCAGCCCAGCCAAGGAGATGGCAGAGGTCCACAGTATTCCATCTGGGCCTGTTTCTTTGGCCTCTGAAACCTGGCAGAGTCTTTTCTCTGGTAGTTCTAAATTTCTTTCTCTTTCCACCCTGATTGAAAACGACATGACCTTTGTATCAAATGATCCGATTGACAGATCATCAGCTAGTGAATGCCACCTCACTTTTGCTTGATGTAATTACCACCATATTTTTCACTGGGGGCCATAGGAGCAATAGCAATTGATTAAGCTAGGTGATTTGTTTATTTTGGATCCTTTTCATCAAAGCTGAACTCTTCCTGATGCTGTATTTTGTTAATTTTCAGAGATTCAGAATTTTTTTCTTCCTTTAACATAATTTCAACACATTATTTCTTAGTATGTTTTGACTACTTTTGATAGCAGTCTCCTTGCTACTAGTTCATTCATATCTTCACCATTCCTATAAAGAGGTTTCATCATGTGTTGGAAAGATATAGAGAGGCTGAAAATGAAGAAACTCATATCTCATCTAGTTGTATCATTAATTTCCTTCACTCACTCAGTCACTTAATACACTTTTATTGATTTTCCTACATATAATGTCATTATAGTTATGATAGCCATCACCCCATTCATCTCCAAAGTTTGTCAGCTGCTGTGTTTCAAGAGTGATGTTCCATTCTATTTAATAGCATCGTGTAAACCTCCCCCAACCAAAAGAAAAAAAACAAAAAAAAATAGAAATCATAATTCATAGGAGGCAGGATGAGTATGCTTCAACAAAGGATAAGCAAAGATGGAGAGTATTAATCAAAGATCTTTAAAGAGGAAGGGACTCTTTATACCCAGCACTAGATGTTAGGAATTCTATAAAAAGAACATTTAGCCCCTAAATGTTAAAAAGCTCAGCGTCTTCCTTGGATATAAACATAGAGTTACAACAAAAATACAATAGAAATACTTATTTATTACATAAAATGTTGGAATAGGTATTCTTGTGGATGACTTTATAGTGCTAACACTAATTACTGCCTGTGTGGCCTTAAACAAGATGTCCTGTCCATAACTATCTCTTAGATTTGTTCATCCAGACTCATGTGTCCCATAACTCTCTGCCTTGATGTATTTAATTTCCCAGACACTTACTCACATGTTACATTTGAAACAACTGTTTTCCTCATTGAATAGCCCCAACCTTTCTCAACATAGTTTTCTTCATAGTCTTTCTGCCTATATTCTCTCGTTTTGCTTGTTTCATTGGTGTCAAGCATAGTATCAATTTTCCTCCATGGTTCAGGAAGGAATATTCTGGATATATTCAGTACATTATGTTTTCACCTTTCAAAATATTACCTTTATTAAGCACTTCTAAAATTATAGTAACTTTAATATGTCTTCAATTCCCTACTGGTATGATGATTATACAAACTTAAGCTCAAAGTGTTATGGAATTGTACATGGAGGAATAATATCCCAAAAGACTGCATTTCACAGTGATAAATATACAGAGAATTAAATCATATGAATATTAATAATTGGTGTTTGAAGTTAAAGTCCTAGGATAACATGTAGAGATATAGATATTTACACATTAGGTATATCCTCAGGATCAATTCCTATAAAGGAATGATGGCAATAGGGTTGCACTGTTAGAATTGTGATTGAATTGTAAATAAAGACTCAACCACTTAGGAAGCTATGGTGATGAGCTGGTCCTCCAGAATTGTCCTGCCTTAAGATAAGGCAGCCAGGACTCACCATTGCCCAGTCACATGATGTAAGTTGTGTAAGTAGGAGGTACATCATCCTGGCTGATGGCAGTTTCCTAAAAAGAAAATCTGAAAATCTTTCTACACCTGCACTCATAGCTGCCAGTGGGAAAAGAGGGTCTTGGTCCAAAAGGGAAGATCTAAGTCCCTGGCATGACATAACACCTATTACTTTTAGTGTGGAATAGTTTCAGATTGTGTTTTGTGGAATATCAGACTATAAAAAGAGGGAGACATTAAAATTAATCTTATTAAGAAAAGTCTTGGTAGCAGACTAATTAATTGTGATTTTTACCAAGTTACTCATCCTTTTGAAGACTCACTATATCATTAAAAAGAAAAACTGACTACATATCTGAGATTTTTCAGACATTAACATACTTTTGAATGTATCTAGTTAATTTCTCATGTGTGTCAACATTAACATAATAATTACAAAATCAAATATGGTCATATTCCCTAGTCTTAAATTAGCCTTAATTAACCTTCCCAAAGAAAACTGTATGGTAAGAAAATGACTTTTACCAGACCCTTCCCTAGGTCAGGAAATGTGCTATTTTCTAATCTACTTAAGTATTTGTGTCTATAGGAGGAATACTTTTCTCTTTTTGCATTATAGTCATATAAGCACATTTTTCAATCTGCTTTGTTATCAAGGTAAAAACATGGACAATGGATAAAATTCTTACTCTGCACTTAGTTGTCATGGGACCTCTGGTTCATGAACTTAATTCAGCCTCAGTTTTCAAATATGCAAAATGGAGCTGTTATCTCCCAGATTCTGCAAAGCACGAAAGATTCCCTGAAGAATACATAAAAATATAAAGAACTAATATTTTATGTCACCTCTCCACTCTCATCACATGCTTTCATTTTACAATTTCCTTTATGCTACTTTCTTTCCTGATGATGCTTAAATAGTGTTTATATAAGTACATTCTATGGATCACTGATATCAGAGTCAGGAGCTTTCCTTTATAAAATACAGGTTGATTCAGAATATTCAAGGTTATGCCTATGGATTTTATCAAAATTCCACCGTTAGTCTTATATGAGGGAATGTGAAAACTGCGAGCCCAGAAGTTCACAATAAATATTTGCTAAACAAATATGTGTGCTATGATATTTATGTTCCTTTCATAAACCAAAGAGGAGTGTCAGAGAGAGAGAGAGAGAGAGAGAGAGAGAGAGAGAGAAACACATTTCTTTTATTATGATGACCCTTTCGTATGAATTCTCTCAAGATGAAGAGACATGTTCTAGACAGATTAGGCTAACTGTGTTCTATGATATCAAAAATGAGTAAAGATGTTGGATCCAATTAGAATTCCTATAGACTGATGTTTCAGCCTGACAACTGGAAGAATTATTGAGCTCTTCTCAAAATGTGGTTATTTTTAAAAATGAGAAATAAAACTTCCTGGTTTCTTTAGCACTATTTTAGATCATTCAAGTTCTTTGGCTATAGAGAGACAGAACATGAATGTGACTCAAAGGCTAGAAATTAGAAAAATTAAAGACACCCATATACTGAAGAATTTAGCTAATAACGATTGCTATCATCCCAAATGATACTGTCTCTATTTTGAGGATCAAAAAAGTGGCTACTCTGTTAAACATCTAAAATTTGGATCCATTTACTATCTTCCTTCTCATGTTTATAATTTTGGATTAAGAGGAGTTCCAAGGGAGCATGAGATCCTTTCTTGTATACACCTCTTAATTTCATTCAAAATTCATATATATATATATATATATATATATATATATATAAAAGCTAACCAATCAGAAACCTTTTATTTAATTTCTAGGACTATGATTCACCTTTTTTGGGGACTTTTCAGTATTTTGCAGGAGTTTTAAAAACAGGCAAGTTCCAATAACAGGTATTGGGACCAGTCTCTTCTGGGAAATGGGAATAAACCAAAATAATGAATAAAAAACCATCAAAAATTATATTATCAGAATCATGAATCTCCCCCATTACAAAAGTAGTACTCCTCTCCAGTTTCCAATATATTTGTTGAGCATTACAACAGAAAACACACCCATACATAATTGTTTTCCACCCAAATTAGGAGGTATTCCTAGCCAAATTTATTTCTAACCTGCCTTACTTTTGACTTATGAAGCATATTCATATCAGAAAATGCATGTTCTATGAAATTTGGGCGTATTTGTATTTTTTCTAATATGTGGTTTACCTATCTCCTTTTGTTCAGCTCATCTATTAGATTCCTTCCATTTCTTTAGCTTCAACACTTAGACCCCCACCCATAATACTGGCAATCCATGAGCATTAAACCAGTATCTCTCCAGCTTTCCAAAGGTTAGGGCTGGTACTGTCCAAGACCAAAATGATCTTCCTTATAGCTTTTAACATGTGAACCACACATCTAGATAAATGAGTTCTTTTAGAGCTTCACTGGTGGTCTAGGGGCTAAATCTTAGAGTTGTCACCATGACAGTTTAAGCCATATATGAGACAACCCACCTATATCACAGTAGATCTATTCTGTCTTGCATGCTTCTCCCCATTCTGTCTCTGGTGAATCCTCTCACCCTCTGCACCTTCAGTCTATATCCTAGTTATCCCACATAATAAATAAATATTAAAAAAGAGTTCCTTTATATATTATCTCTTATGCAGAATCATATTTGAATGTAAACCAAATTGTTTACCTTGTTGTCTAATTGTTTTCTCAAACCTCACAATGGATTATGTAAAAATCTGGTCAGATATTTTGGTATATGGATTATTAAGGCAAAGACAAGGTTGACCTTTAGCATCCTGTAGGACTCTTGAGTGATCCACATAATGTGAGCAACAAAATTAATATGATAGGAAGTCATTACAGCTTACTTGCAGAAGGTAATTCTGGATAATTATGTTTCCTACAGAGTCAATTTGAGACAAGGTAGATGCTGAGGTTATGCATAGTTTATAAAAGGGACTTCAAATGTATTGAAAAAGCAAAATTAAAACACTAGAAACAACAGACCGTGATTGTATCTTCTTAACACTTTTTCCCCCTGTGGTTCTTATTTTTAAATCTTTAAAATTAAATTGTATTATAAATCAAGTATATGAGAAATCTTCCAGGAATTAAGATATTATGAGAAAATTCTCTGAAAGGAGAATACAGCACATACTTTTACTAGAAAAAAAAACCAAAAAGCAAATTATAAGAAAATGACTATAGATAGATATTACATATGTATTTTATTGCAACAACAAAGTTGTGATGAGGGAGTCTATTTAGTAATCATATTCATCAAATAGGTTTTAACATTGTGCTTACTTAGCTTTATGAAATGATATATAGACTAACAGATACAACAGGTACAGCACCTTCATTTAATTGAGATACTTGACAGTTTCTAGAGTGAGTGTACAGTTTCTTTTCAATATTTTCCTATTAAGGGCATTTATGGTCCCCATGAACTAGATCCAAGATATCTGGGAGGTGGGGGTATGCTGATACAGAGAAGCAGTCACCTCAACTTTCCATCAATCTTTATACCATTGGGTCATGTAGTCCAAGTCCTACCTGACAACCCAGCCCCACAAAACCAGTTGTGTTTCCAAACAGTGGGTAAGGCAGAACAACATTCAACATTTGTCTTAACTCTAGAATATCCCAGAAAATACTACTGTGAAATTAGGATCCCCAAAACCCAGAGACTCCCAGCCATGATTACACAGACCAGGCCTGATATTAACCTGTTATTCACAAATACATAAGAATATCATAGGTAAATACTACTGTTACACAAAACACATACATTCCTATGGAGGTAAAGGGGAAAAAAGAATTTGATCCTAAATGAGTTACTCGAGAAAGATTTTGAAAGTACAAGAGGTAATATTTGAAGTGATTTTTTAGAGAGAAAGAATTTATAGTTGGACAATAAAACTAAGAGCAATTTGGGTGTAAGAGTAGGTAGATATTTAGGAGGAGGGGTATGATTTAACATGCTAGAGATATTTGACCACAAAATTCAAAGGAGATAAAATTAGAAGCAAGATTGGATCCAACTGGTTTGAACTTTCTGAATCAAAAACATTGTTACATTTTTCTGTGATTAATTTGAATATTTCAAATGATCTGATTTAGGCTTACATCATAAAAATATAGAAACGTGTCACTATTAATTATGTTATTATTTAAAAGTACAGATAACAGAAATAGCCTAAATTAACAAGAGGATATTAATTAAAGTTTACCACTGCCACTCAAAGGACTACTGTGTATTTATTAACAAAGAATGAGTATGATAGATGTATGTAATGAAAACTAATACTGCACAGCATATATCTCGATTTTTTTAAGATTTAGGCATACAAGAACTGGGGTCAAAGGTGTAGGAGTGGTGGTGAGAGGATTCACTAGAAACAGAGTGGGGAACAGAACAGGCAGACTGAACTGAGGGGAGCAGCAGACAAGACAGGAGAGGTCTGCTGTGCCATGTGTGTCACCTTCCTGGCTGGAGATTGAACTTATGCTGCAGTGGCTGTGGGTCACTTGATAGTGCTGTGACTTAAGCCCCTGAGTCATCAGAGAGCTATAGATTTCAATTTTTTTTAAATCAGAGAAAGTCGAAAGAATGAGACCATGGAAACTAGATGTATCATCATTTCCAAATTTATACATATCCACCCTGATCCATTACTACAATATAGCAATTCCTTTGTTTATTGTTTTCTAATGTAATTATCTTGGGGTAAACTTTGGAATTTTGTACAAACTAGGTATCTTTGTCCCACAAAATTATTTTAAAAAGAAACTCCTTGTCTATCATTAACATCAAGCCAATTTACTTTGATTTTTCTGACAACATTGAAATAAACATATTTAAATCTCAGGGAATTAAGGTGAATTTAATCTGAAATCTCCTGAATTGCTATATTGGTACTTCTCTGTCTTCGAAAATTTATATTGAAATGATGTGGCTTCTTATAAAAATGATTCAATTCTGAGATAATATGATCACTGCATTAATATGTGTAATTTAGAGGGAATTAGAATGATATTGGTTATGTTCTCATCCAAGTTTCTTTGACAAAAATAATGTCTTTATTATGAAAAAGATTATATAGTAATGTTGGGCTGTTCACTTCATTCTTTGAGGTTATAGGGCCAGACTAGTTCAGATATATGCCTATAACAAATTTTTCCCTTGAATACATTTAAAAAGCTATGAAAAAATCATGCTTTTATGGAATTTTCTTTATTTTAAAAATTAGAAAACACCTATGCTTTTATGACAATTATTTGTATCTATTTTATAAGTTAAATTTTGGATTTAGAGTTAAAAGATAGCAGGTAGCAAATAATACCATTCATGTTCTACACATCAGATGTAATCATATCAATACTTATGTGTTTTCTTCTAGAAATATTCACATTTTCAAATGTATATTCTAATATTTTCTCACCTAATATGACACTCTTTTACTGAACTACTACTCTTTTTCATAAAACTAGTTTTAGTGCCTGCATGATAGATAGTAGTTGGATATATCAACTTTGTGTAATGATTTTAAATCTTTGCTATTTGTAGGCAATTTTCAGTATGATTTGGTTGTAGTGAATACATTTCAATACAGATCTACTTGTTTGTTTCCTTTTGGGATTTTAAAATTATTTAACATCTGTTTCTTTAAATTAGCTGAAACAAGAAAATCTATTTTTGCCTCTTAGAAGTAATCAGTATGAAAGAAATCTAAAGATATAGTATTTGTCACTGTGAATGAACACTTGGTTGAGGTTTTTCAATTCTACAATGATTAATGAATTCATTTGGTCACTTGAGACAAACAGAACTGACTTTACAAGAGTACTTTATAAATAAAGTCATAGACATTTCACATGTAATGCAGTTTAGATAATTTGCTTTACTATTTCACACAAGGAAGAAAGTTATTCAAAAAATATGAATGAAAATACAACTTTTCAAATAAGAGCCCTTCTGTTAGGAACTCATTTTTATTTATTTATACTTTTTAAAGATTTATTTATTTATGTAAGCCATAATTTATGTAAGCCAGAGGTGCTGGGGTGTGTGTGTGTGAAAGGAATCACCAAAGAGTGGGGAGCAAAACAGGCAGATCTATTTTTTTTTTTAAAGAAAGTTTTTAGTACCATGTGCATTTCATTTGTGCATTTTGCTCATCATTTTTTTTATTAACTTTTTAAAATTTATATATATTTGACATCAATTGTAATCCCCGTGTATTCCCCATCACCATATCACCAGTGCACATCTACGGTACATATACACGATGGAATACTATTCAGCAATCAAAAAAGAAAAACTAGATGCATTCATAGGAACATGGATGGAACTGGAAGGGATTATGCTCAGCGAAGTCAGAAGGCAAAAGAAAAATAGCAGGTGGTTCCTCCCCTAGGAGGAATATAAGGGAACCAAATAAGGATCAAGAACAGGCAGATCTACTGAAATGCACTGCTGAGGGGAGCAGCCGGGTTTACAGCTGGCCATGTGGGTTAGCTCCTCGACTGCCTGGGGATGGAACTATGGTGCCGGCTGGTGGTAGCTTGATAGCATTGTGTCTTTAACCCCTGAGCCACCAGGGAGGTCCCAAGAACTCATTTTTAATACCCAGATAGATGCACTTAATTTAATCAAGGTCTGAGCAGGAACAAGAGGGAGCTGGAACAACCGAGTTTAGGTACTTACTATGTGTCATTATGCCATTATATAGTAATGATTTGGTAAGAGTGTAAGGAGACAGGGAGAATTAAAATTTTAGCTCTAACAATATCCAAAAACATATGATAAATACCAGGATAGAGAGAACAAGAATAATCAATACATAAACAAGAAGAAGCAACCTGGGTGACAGTGGGACCTGATATTAGCTTCTGTCAAAGGGCAATGTGCCCTAAAGTGAGCAGACATGGAAACATTTGTAGGAAATTTACAGTAAATTGAGTCTCCTACCATCTTTTGATCTGATTTTTATCTCTTCCATTGGCCAAATCTATTTGGCAAGCAGAGAACAAAGGAAGTAACCATGTAAACCAGTCTTCTGGGACAGAGTTGGTAGAGAGGAGGACATTTATATTGGCAAATGAAAGCACCTTCATCCTTAAAAGGATTTTATGATAAATTCTTTGGGAGGAGAGAAGATTGCTTTGTGAACAAATAATCACTCTGTGTACTCTGAGCTTTGTAAATGTGAATACAATTCCTTTTTATAAGGTAAAATTAAAAAAAAAAAACAACATCTAAAAAGACTCCTTGTTGAACCTAGCTTGGAGAGGAATTTAGCTGCAATTATAGATTTTGCAATTGATTTGTTTGTTTACTTCTTGCTATGTACCATTATGTCAGGCAGATACTCTCTCATTTCATCCCCCATATTAGTGGGTTTAAGTGTCTTGCCCACCGACACACAAGCTAAGCAGAGGAAGAGCCAATGTTTTAGCAAAAGTTGTGTCTAATGTTAGCATATTCAAATATTTTGCTCTGTGAATAGTCAATATCATTCCTCTATTAGGAAAAATGTCCTTACTGTGTTAGCTCATAGTACCTTCCTCCTCCCTTTACTCTCCAAAAGAGCAATGATCAGGATTTTTTTTTTTTTTTTTTTTGCTGTTGTTTCATTATCTCTTCCCATTTTAACCATCCCTTACTTCTACATATTTCTTTAAATATATTTCCATGGAAAACAGATTGGAAGAAATCTGATCTGTAGATACCAATGCAAGACTTTTAGAAGGGAGTACTAAGATTAACATCTGAGAAAGAAAAGTGTGGACATGATTGAAAGCTGGATGTCTGCTCTTATTTGGGGGGGTGTGAATGTTTGAATCTTAGCGGTAGTCTATTGTTATATGTAGGATGCTGCACAAAGGAGGATTGTTGAATTATGTTGTATGAATTATGTATGCATAAATTATGCACACATATGTATTACATATGTATTTTATTAGGAAAGACCACTGAAAAGTTAGAAGTTGCTCAACAGAAAAATCAATGCATTCACAGATTAAATTTGGTTTAGACTTTTGAATTAGAGCAATTGACTACTCTCCATTAAATACAGGCACAACTCCTGAATTCTTGAAACCAGATGACTAGTGATATTGACTATGTGTTTATTATTATTAAAGAAAAATAATAAAAAAAAGTCTTCTGTGATTTGCCCCAATTTTCTGTTCATTGTTGGATGTTTGTTTTTTACATTTAGGGGTACAAAATGTCATATGTGAGTTTAAATTCCTCCCTAAATGTGGATCTAAATTGATTTCTATTGCCAAGGAGGATGACACCAAGAAGTCAAGCTGTTCCTCTGAGTTCTGTGAGGCAAAACTAGAGCCAAGCCAGGAAAGCAGAGACTACAGAGGAAAAGAAAAACAATTGCACTCTCTATATTTTCTTTCAAACTTTCAATATACCCTAACCAAGAGGTATACTCCCAAATGAAAAATTTGAAATATTTAGATAAATTTACTCAAGGTCACACATAGACTATTGTTGTAGAGACAGGATTTAATCTTGTTTTGTTGGTTCAAATGGCAAGTCTTAATACACTATTATTTTTCATTGCTAGAAATGTTTTCCAGAGGCATGCTTACAGTTGGAATGTCTAACTGAAAGCTCATATATGATGAATGAACTGGGGTAAAGCCAGTCTTCTTTCTTTTCCCATTTTTTGATCTGCAATTCTTGACATGGATTTGCGATTACTCCTCTTTGGGAGAGAATGGGAATAGATGTATGAAAAAATCAAACTCTTGAAAATGTTAAACTCTAAACCAAATGAACTATTAAAGTGTTGAAGAAAAAATAGAATGAAACTCCAGGTGATTTACTGGGAGATTTGGTTTAAGATTTTTCAATTTCTGGACAAGCTTGCACCTGTCCACAGATTCTGATTTTCCTCCTTTAATAATTTAGCTGCTGACAGTTGGGCTTTGCTTCTGCTTCATTAATCTGCTCCTGGGAAGTAGTATTTTCTCAAAATTTTGGTGACATTTTCATTTCTCATCTTTAAAGTATCCCTCTCTCTCTCTTCCAGAGGTCACACAGTGCTACCAGCTCAGACAGATGGACTCGCTCATTCTTATTCAACCTGGCAGCATTCAAAATCGGGCGCTCATTTTTTTCCCTTTGATTTGCCACTTCTCACTTATATCTTTGCCTATTAGACAGAAGTGTCACTCTACTTCCCTTTCCTTTTGTCTGAAAAAATCACAATTCAGAGTTTGTATCCAGAGAAATATATTTCAATTTTCTAAGAACATAGGTGCTCTTTTTATTATCAATGAGAGTTAATCAACTAAAAGTAGAATTACTATAAAATATTCACAATGAAAAAGATCATGGCATACTTTAAATATTTATCCCTATTTTTCAGATTCATAGAAGAGTCTATTTACATACTTATGGTCTTTTTTTCTGTTTCTTCTACTTTAATTATGGGGCTTTGCTTCGATGCCAATATTTTCAAGGAGGTAACCATCTATGTTTTCTTCCAAACTCCCAAACATACTAATGTTACTCATACTGAGTCATGTTTGTAAAATCAAATATCACAAGACACGAGTTATGATTGTTTTTCATGAATGAAAAGATTTTAAAGCAGAAGGAATGAGCATGGGTAAAAAAGCATTGGTCTGGTTCCTACTGATTGTGAGACAGTGAGTTCAACAGTTTAATCTTTCTAAACCTTCTAAACCTCATTTTCCCCTCTCGAATCACACAATTATTAGTGCTTCACTCAGAGTATAGATGTGGGAATCAATATATAAAATTCTTAACACAGAATGTCAAATATGGTAACTTCTTGAAAATACTTTATTGTTGATATAAAGAGTTTTAAAGCATAAGGCATGGATGTCCAATGATGACCATTATTCCATTTTAGTTTTAGAGTTTTTATCTTTGAAGTGAGGGAAAAAAATATGAGCTGTGTTATTGACTACATTGTATAAGGTCTTTCAGGAGGTGATTAAGTTAAAATGAAATCTTTAGGGCAGGTCCTCATAGATAAGACCGGTATTCTTATTAGAAAATTAAATTAGAAGAATTACACATGCATAAACCAAGGGATGATCATGTGAGGATGAAGTTGTCATTCTCTAAGACAGAGAAGCCTCATATGAAACCCAACATGCCATCACCTTAATCTTGAACTTGTGTGGTACAGAACTGCAAAAAAATAAAATTCTACTGTTTAAGCTACAGTCTGTGGTACTTTTTTTAAAGATTTATTTATCCAAGAACTGACATGCAGGAGGTGAGAGGATTCAACAGAGACAGAGTGGGGAGCAGGACAGGTAGATCTACTGAAACACACTGCTGAGGGGAGCAGAGGGTGAGGCAGGAGAGGTCTGCTGTGCCATCTGGGTCCCCTCCCTGGTCTAGGATCAAACTCAGGCCATAATGGCTGGTGATAACTTGATAATGCTGAGGCTTTAACCCCTATGCCACCAGGGAGCAATAGCCTGTGGTATTTTTTTAATGACAGTCCTAGGAAATCAATATACTTACCTTTAATTATAAAGAGTAGAGTATAATGTCCTTACATAGGAAGCACTTAATAAATATTTAATTTCCCTAGCTATAAGATTTATGACATTCTTCTTTATTCTATAATTATTTGTGTAATGCATTCACTTTCAAGAAAATACCTTCTTGATGTCTTAAGTCTTATAACCTCTACTTAGCACCTTTCCATAGTTAAAGTCAGTGACTGTCCATAGTACATTGGTTTAAGTAAATGAATGGAAATATGATTGATAGTATAGCTGAACAATCAACAGAAAAACTAGAAATTTTATTTGGACTACATATGGTTAAGGTTAATGGCAACTTTAATTCCAACATCTTGCAATTGCTAGATGGTTGTGGCCATTTCAACATACTAAGTGGCATCCAAGAAGCAACATATTACACTAATATTTCCCCAAGTAATTCTCCTAATTTGGATAGTGTAGTTATGTTTGCCTCTCACTTCCCTTAAGAACACATGAATATTGCCTATTTAATATTATACTTATACTTGTTTCTTTATTATTTCAGGCAATATAATTAATGTAGAATAGTTTAGCTAAATATTCTTGCCAACCACAAAATAAGGTCAATAATGCTTTACTTGAAAAGTGTCTCATGAACACTTTTGTAGGAAATTGTATGAATTTGTTCAATCTGTGTGAGATGACTTGCTACAACCAAAGAATAATAATATAACTGATTCTATATCTCTCCACACAGAGCCAACAGGAGCTTAGGAATACCAACACACAGGCTATTAGAACACTGTAGCATACTGGACTGAGCTGTACCATAGGGAAATCACAATTTTTCAAATTGATTCAGCAACCCCATCTGAACATTGTAATAGAGATGCTTGATTTCATAAGGTCATAGTTGGCTTTCCCATTTGCAGTTAAATCATCTTTCAATTAATTAATTTTGAATCTGGCTACATGAAAAACTTTATAACATAAGCACCTCCAACTCCTCCACATTTTAATTAGTAAAAGCAAAATGAAATAATGGGATATTTTCTAGTTGATTCATTTGGGAAAGCTTAACTCACAGTTCAATTGAATTCTGATTTTCATAAATTTCCAGAAATTTTAATGTATGAATCTTTGCTAAGATTATCCAGTCATAAATTTTCTAAATTTATTTGACTCTGAAAAGCTAAATTTAAAGATTGACTTATAGGTTTATTGGATTGTACAGGACATAAATGAAATGGCAAAACATAACAATAAACATTGCCAACACAGATAATCAGAGATATGCTATTGTTTTGTATAGTGAGTAATACATGCCAGAGGATGGCTGAAACTCAGAAAAAGGAAGCCTTCCTTTTGACTTGTTTTGTTTTGTTTAGACTTAGATTTAACAGATAATTTCTTTGCTGGGGGGATGCTTGGGGTCAAATGCATGTTCTTTGGTTAACCTCCAAATATAGAATGAAAGCACAATCCAGGCCAGCTAAGAAAGTGAGATAAAGGATTGTGGAATGATGTCTATATTAACGAAATAATGTGGTTGAGCTATTGATTACATATTGTGACATAACAGTGGGTCACCTCCCTGACTGGGGATGGAACTCATGCTGCAGTGGCTGTGGATAGCTTCATCGTGCTGAGACTTAACTCTTTGCACCACTAGGGAGTCCCCTCTCAGTTTCTTTTTATATGGAAACTTAATCAATCCAAATATTCTAACTACTTCAACTGCTCAGAATGCTGATCTCAGTGTTCTAAATTTCCCCATTCTCTGCCCAAGTTCTGTTTTCTTGATCT
Organism: Galemys pyrenaicus; assembly: GCA_019455555.1. Classification (NCBI taxonomy): domain Eukaryota; kingdom Metazoa; phylum Chordata; class Mammalia; order Eulipotyphla; family Talpidae; genus Galemys; species Galemys pyrenaicus. The sequence goes on along the minus strand of JAGFMF010011458.1, from coordinate 5,379,421 downwards.
ACAATATGTCATAAACCCATAGTGAGAAAATCAGTTTACCTCACCTTATCTACTTCCTCTAGTTTCACAGTCATGTCTTGTTCACTTTCCAAAAATTTAAAAATAAGTATTGTTTCTTTTACTGTGAATGCAAATTTTGGACTGGATACACCGCTGTGGCCAGAAGCACATGACTATACATTTTTTTTGTGAATCTGAAAGAAATAACTGTTTTTACTCACAGATTCTTTGTGATCTACAGGAATATTTGGTGAATAGGTGCTGAAGAAAAGACTCTTATGCCAGTATGTATTGGTAGGGTCATAAAGACATTGTAATTGCATTTAAACTGTAAACATACCTTTATTATGTACTACAGAGATGAAAATCAAAGCATTTGTGTTATGCCAACTTAGATGACTTTGTACAAGTATGGCCGCCATACATTAAAATAAGGGGCACATGTTATAAAGCTGTTTTGGGGGAAAGGATCTTGAGTTCCATTTTGGCAAAAACTAATAAGGAATTATTGTTAAGAGGATATCTGTGATCAAAAGGCAAACAGGTACCTATGACTTCGACAAGACATGTATTTATGGACATGAAACCATTTATAACTGTCACATTTTAAATGTGACTACACATACTGCTATCAATATTAGGCTGTCCATGAAATCAGGCGGAGATAATTGCAAGGAGTTTCGGGATATGGACGTTGGATAAGGAGACATAGTAAATAAGAAACTGACACTTTCCTTGGATTTCTATTTAACAGGGCAAGGCATACATGAATGGCATTTGATGAAGATGTGTGTAGTCACTGAACACAAGATACTGATGCCACCCCATTTAGGGTGTCTTGTGAAAGTCAGTATACATCAGCGAAACACTTCAAGTAACTAGCCATGTTTCAGTATTTACTGGAAGGACCAGTAACCATAGATTCTTATAATCTTTCTCTCCCGAGGGCAGATGTTTCTGATGAACAGGCATCAGTGTTTCTTCCATTAGGAACTTTGAAAATATATAAATTAATGTTGTAGTATTGTGGCTTCTGTAGTGGTCTCTTGTGTTTTAGAATAGCATGAATCAATTCACCGAGGCTTGAGCCTGCTCACACTGTAAACCAGTGAAATTAAGTTTGTGATTCTGAAAAGCTGAAAAATTACCCCTGGGGCTGAGGAAAATGTGTGAATAAGACAGTGAAGCCATGATTCCCTATCCATCTTCCCACACACTCACATAGCCTTTGTCATCTGGGTTTTCACCACCTGGTTAAAAACTGTGAATGTGACCTAGATAATTCTTGAAAAATTTAAGTTGAAACTAATCCTTTACTATCTACTGAAGGGAAAAATGAAACACTTCCTTTGAATGAAATTGTGGCCAAAACAAGTGTATCAAAAGAATCAGACTGAGATTTAAAAACAAACAAACACATTTTTGGGTAAGCTGTCTGAATAAATGTGGTCATTCCCTGAAATAATTTTATATTTAAATCTCTGGGGTGTGGAGGGGAATCTCTCTCTCTCTCCCACACACCACTTGTGTGTGGGTGGATGGGGGAGATGGTGGTTTAGACAGTAACCAAACATTATTCTCAGTCAAAAGAATAAACGACCTCTCCACAGGAATAAGATAAATTTGATATTCAAGGAGTATGTAATTTGGGATTAAATTATACAAGTAATTTACTCACTGAAAATATGGTATTTTATCCCTTTATACAGTTCTCCTTTGCTACTTATCTCACAATAATAAAATCAGTAATGAATTTTAACTGTTTTAGCTTCCTGTTTTAATTAACACAAGAAAAGAAGATAAGCAGGATGATTGTCTGGCTTGATGCCTAGCTTTTATATAGATGTCCAATAATTTTTTGTGATTGACAGCTGGTAATGAAACACTATCAGAGAAACTAAAGTTGAGGAAACTTGAGCTGTTCAAATTAAAATTTCCATGTTGGCATGTCTATGTATCTAAAATTCAGGAGGAGAGACACTGGATTTGATTTGTCTCACACCTAAGAAAGTGAATTTTAAAAAGGAGGACTTTAGCTTTGTAAAAAGAAAAACAAAAAAACAAAACTGTCTACAGTAGATTCATCCATTGGCCTTAATTCACTCATGCAGGTCACAAACTAAAGGGAATAAAAGAAATGAGATAATGCTTTCTTTCTGTATTTTTCTTTTTTTCTTTTTTAAAGCTAGGCTGAACTAGGTGACCTACAAGGTTTCCTCCAGCGAGAAGCCTATAAAAACTTAAGTATATCAAGATTTCAATTAATTTGTTCATTCATCCACTAATTCATTTACAGTTAATTTTAAATTCAACTTCATTGTCTTAATTGTGTTAGTTACTAATTATGAGAATTGGGGAAGATGCACAGTGTCCTTGCTCCTCATAGCTTCAAGACTGCAAGAGAAGACAAAAGTAAACAGCACCAACTTCGTGGGATAGGCACCATTACAGAGGAAGGAGGGGGAGCCCTATAAGCAGAGAGCAAAAGCTCTTCAGCCTTAACACTTCACAACAGTATAGAGAGTTCAGGGACCACCAAGGGCATTTCATGCTCCTCAAGATACTTATGTCAAATATCCTGAGGTTACCAGAGAATCAAAAAGCCAGACTCATATTTAGAGAGTAGTAAGAGGCAGAACCAGAAGCCCATTTCCATGAAAGCCTCTCTGGTTCAATTAATTTCCCTGGAGGTTACTATAAGGCAGTAATACAGTTTCTTCATAGATGGCATATTATTCATCATTACACTCATCAGTGAATTCCTGTGAAGATTATTTTTGATCATGAAAAGGTGGGGGTTTTGGAATTAGACATGTTAAGTGTTTTCTGGGATTTAACTGATATTTCAGATTTTAGGTGTTCCCAGACAACATTACACAACTTGCAAAGACCAATGGATTAGAAACGTCTGTAACTTTGAGTCTACCAGTCTACTCATCAGTGAATTCCTGTGGTTTATTTTTGATCATGAAAGGGTAGGGGTTTTGGGGTTAGACATGTTAAGTGTTTTCTGTGATTTAACTAACACATCAGATTTTGGTGTGCCTAGACAACATTACACACCTTCAAAAGACCAATGGATTAGAAACATCATTAACTTTGAGTCTACCAGTTAAAAGATGTAGCACGTTGCCCCTTTAAGTTACTTTTTAAGAAAAATGCTTCCAAATAATAGAATAACTATTTTCAGATAGTAGGATGCAATATATCAAGACAAAAGAGGCTGTTGCTCCAAATAACTAGAATACATAGAATGACCATAAATGTCTTTGTTCTGTGCAAATTTCTTGTATATGTTTCATGCTGAATCCATTTTGAAGAGCTATATGTAAGGTCTTATAAAATATGACCATAGAAGTCTATCTGAATACACTGCACATAATACTGCATGGTAGATTTCTAGTATATCGCTTTCAAAGGTTTAGTGCATGATTTAGAGATCTTATTTATTTAATGAAGTAAAATAAATTCTTTTAGTTTACTTCATTAAATTGTTTTATATCCTTGTTAATTTTTGACAGTATAGGATTTCTCCCCTTAGGTGTGGTCACCATAACTCTCTCACCAACAAAGTACTCACAGTCCTCACAGCAGTCCATTGTGCTCTTCTTCCCTCCCCATTTTTACCACCTTCCTCCCCCCATCATATCTGAGACATTGTCTTTGTCTGATGATTTGTTTGGTTTTTCTATATTCCACATGTTAATGAAACTATCCAGTATTTATCTTTCTCTTTCTGACTTTATTTCACTTAGCATAATCTCCTTCAGCTACTGGAATACTACTCAGCAATCAAAAGGAAAGATAAACTCATGCAATTTGTGGCAACATAGATGGAATTGGCCCAGAGTTGTGAAACAGCATACAGATTTGCTAGGCACATGAAGGAGAGTCAAAGAAAGATTTTGCCTTTTATGTGGTGGCTTTAACAAGGATGTATACTATCAGAATCATTTGGAATTGTTTACAGATATTGAAAGTTCTTCTTTTACTTTTTAAAAACAGCCTAGCTGACTGAGATAAAATTTGCATAACAGAAAATTCACTCATTTTAGGTATACAAAACACAACCATATCCATATCCAAATTAAAATATTTCTATCACCTCTGAAAGAAACTCAAATCCATTAAAAGTCATTCCCCTTATCTGCTCACCCTAAATGCTAGGGAAAAAAAAAATCTACCTCTGTTTCTATGGATTTGTCCATTCAGAACATATCATAAAAACGAAGTAATATATGTATTATATTGCATTCTCTCACTTTAAATAGTTTTAGATTTCATCTATTGAAACAATGGATGCAATGAAATGCATATCATTTTATTCTAATTTATGATGAATGCTATTCTAGTGTATGGAAATACCCTATATTATTTATCCATTCACTAGTTGGTGAACATTAAAGTTGTTTTCTCCTTTTTACAATATCAATATTTCAATGAACATTTATGTACACATTTTTTTTGGTGAACACATACTTTTGTTTCACTCAATGTGTACCCAGGGTGAAAGTACTGGGTTATAAAATAACTTTATAATTAAACATTTTGTGTAACTGCCACATGTTTTCAAAAATGCCAATATTTTACATTCTCACCAGCAATATTTATGGATTACAAATTCTTCATATCTTGTTAACATCCGCTTTAAATTTCTTCTTCATTATCAAAATCTTAGTGAATGTGGAGTGATGTCTAATTGTGTGTTTTTTTTTTAAAGATTTTATTTATTTATGCACACAAGCACTGGGGTACAGGCCAGAGGTGTGGGGGGGGTGAGAGGATTCACCACAGAGAGCAGAACAGGCAGATCAATGGAAGTACACTGCTGAGGGGAGCAGCAGGCACAGCAGGAGAGATCTGCCGAGCCATGTGGGTCCCTTCCCTGGCCGGCAGCAGGGATTGAACTCATGCTGCAGTGGCTGTGGTCTGCTTCATAGTGCATTGCTTAACCCACGGTGCCACCAGGGAGACCCTAATTGTGGTTTTTGATGTGCATTTCCTTAATGACTAGTGATAGTAAATCTTTTCATATGTTATCAGGTATTTACATATCTTCTTTGGAGAAATGTTTATCCCAATCCAAAAATTTTATATATTTTTTAACTTGGCTATTTACTGATTGTTAACTTGGCTATTTACTGATGTAGTCTCAATTCAAATCAAATACATGTTTTGCAAATATTATCTCCCTTTCTGTAGAAGCCATCTTCATTCCTTGTCATATAGATAACCATTGTCATTCAACCATTTATTGGAAAGGCTAATCCTACCACATTAAAATACTGTATGACTCAATCATCTGTAGTATTGGAGACTGATGTTACTTCAATAAAGAAAATTATGGGCCTCCCTGGTGGCACAGAGGGTTGAGCACCGCAATGTGAAGCATCTGTGACACAGCAGCGCTAGTTGGATCTCCGGCTGGGGAGGGGACCCACATGGCACAGCAGACCTCTCTTCCTTGCCCACTGCTCCCCTCAGCAATGTATTTCAGTCCATCTGCCTGTTCTGCTCCCCGCTCTGTCTCTGGTGAATCCTCTCACCTCCTGCTTCTCTGATCTGTACCCCTGCTCTTGTATGTATAATAAAATCTTTAAAAGAAAAGAAAATAAAATTATAATGAAAATAATATTTTTAAAAAAGAAATGTCCAGGCACCTATAAAAATATTTACTGACCAAAAAGTTACGGGTTTATTTATAAACTCTGACTTCTACTATTTTGATCTATATGGCTATTCTGAAGACAGCACAATGCAGCCTGATCACTATAGCTACTGTCGTTAGTTTTAAAATAGGAAGAGTCAACGGTCCAAGTTATTCTACTTTTTCAAGATAAATTTGGTTCTTCTAGATCACTCACATTTCCATATGAATTTTAGACTAAGTTGTCACTTTATGCCAAAAAACCAGATGGGTATTTGATGGAGATTACATTGAATTTGTGGATCATTTTTAGATGTATCTATCTTAAAAAATGAAGGCATCTAGTCTGTGGAAATGGGATATATTTCCATTTATTTAAATCTAATTTCTCAGTTTTATAATTTTCATTACCTTCTATTCATTTAATTTCTAAACACTATCTTATTTTTTTTGATGTTATTATAAATGTAATTGTTTTCCCCATATGATTTTCACGTTATTTGATGCTTGACTATAGAAATTTAACTGATTTTCATAAATGGAGCTAGTATATACCTTATCAATTCTAGTTTGTGTGTATATGAGTATGTGTTTAGTGAATAAGACCATCCATATATAAGTAGAGATAATCTTAGTTCTTCATTTCTAATCTGGATGTGATTTATTTATTTATGATTTCTTAATTGCTTAAAAATATTCCATACAATTTAAAAGAGAAGTGGTGAAGTATATATTTTTTTCTTATTCCTAATCTCAGGGGGAAATATGCATTCCTTCACCTAAATATGATGTTAGTTGTGTTTTTTTTTCCCCCTAAGTTGTTTTTTAGGAGGTTGCACCTGATAAAATATGAAAGATACTGTGTTGCATACATAGTAGAATGAAATAATACTAGTGGTAGATGTAACCATGATTTAACACAGAAGAAACAGACATAAAGAAAATACTTCCTAAAATTAATAAAAATCACTTACTATTATTGAGGCAAAAATAAAACATAAAGAGTATCATTTTATTTTTATTCTGTTGAGGTTTTTTTTTTATCATGGATGGATGTTGGATTTGAGAAATAATTTTTCTGTTTACTGAGATAATCATTCAATTTTTAAAATTTTGTTGATACCACATTTTATATTACTTTTCAGAGATTAAATAAACCTTGTATTCCTGGATTAAATCCCTCTTAGAAATGATGTAAACTACTTCACTGCATTCATAATTTAAATGATTTTGTTGAGATTTTGTTTTTTACATCCATTTCACACAGAGCATAGTTTTGTTTTCTTGTGTTATTTTGTTGAATTTTTCTCTCTGATTAGTCTGTCCCAGAAAGATCAGTTCAGAATTTATCTTGTTTAAAGCTTAACAGAATTAAAATTGTATTAATCTGGTATTGGTTCTTTCTATGGAAATCCATTTATATTTCTTTTAACATTGACTTATAAATTAACATTGACTTATAAACCCATTTACATTTCCAAGATTCATAGCCATGCCCCTCTTTCTCTTGTGATTTTAGTAATTTTAATCTATTTATTCTCTTTATCTTGTCAGTTAAGGTAAAGGTTCACCTACTTATCTCATTTTATTTTTATAAAGAAATAACTTTCTTTTATAATTTTTAGAGACTATTAAATCATTGCTTTCTCTGATCATTATTATTTACTTATTTAGGTTTTATCTGTACTTTGTTCCTATCATTCTAGTTTCTTTGGGTAGTAGATTAAGCTACCATTTTATTTTTTTTAATAGAGGCATTAGAATTATAAATTCACCTCTGAAGTATTTATTTGTTTGCATCCCATAAATTCTGATGGAGCATCTTAACTTTCAATCATTCTAAAAGTACTTTTTATTTTCCTTATTATTTCTTAGCTGCCCAATTAGTTATTTAGGTTTATGCTGGTAATTGCTTTATCATATTTGTGGATAGATGGAGTAATAATTAATTTGCATAAATTCATGTTTTTTTAGGAAGCTGAACAAAGAATAAAAACCATGTGTATATTTGTAGAACTTATTATCTTAATCCTTTTTAAACCATTTTTAGTTTCCTTAATTTTTTAAATGTGGATATGAGTTCCCATTTCCTTATTCTAGTATGTTTTTCCTCTACCCATTTTTCGTGCTTTCATCTTTACTATATTAAAATTCTACAAGTTACAGGTTTTAACAAACATTTTTACTGTAGTTATTATTTTAATAATTTGAGAAGAAATGACAAAAATACATGATTATAGTGTCATTTGCAATTACCAATACAATAATCTTTATCAGACTGTCTTTTTTGGATGCTGATTCAAGTGGCTGTTTGATAAATTTTTTTTAAGCTGAAAAACTTTAATATTTCTTAAACCAGACCTGCTAGCCACCAATTCCCTCCAGCTGTTTCTATGGAAATGTGGAATGTGTTATTTTGATTTCCCCTTTCGATGATAAGTTTTCTGGATGTATTAGCTGACAGGATTTTATTTAGTACTTGGAAAAATATGCTATTCTACACTCATCTTTTGTTTTTGAAAAATCAGTTTTTAATCTAACTGGAGTTTTCTTGCATTTGATGAGATGCTATTTCTGAGGGTTTTTTTTTTTTCCTGTTTTTATCTTTCTCTTTGGTTTTTAACTTTTTGACTATTACATGTCTTTGTGTAGATGTATTTGATTTAATGAAACTAGGGGGTTGTTGAGTTTTTTGATATGTGTACTATTTTTCATCAACCTGAAGAAGTTTTTAGCTATTACTTCTTCAGTTATTATCCCTACCTCTTTTTCTCTCTTCTCCTCTTTTGAAATTCCCATTATGCCTATAATGATGTATTTAATAGTGCCATGTATATCTTTCATACTAGTTTGTTTTTCTTTCTGTTCATCAGACTGCTTAATCTCAATTGACCAACTTTAAAACTTACTGATTCTTCCACTTGCATGCTCAAAAATTTTACAAGTCTCTAGTGAGATTTACTTTACAGTTATTGCATTTTTCATCTATGCAATTACTTTTTGGTAACATTTTAAAATTTCCATCCTTTATCAATAGTTTCTACTTGTTGAGACACACTGTTCTCCTGGTTCTCTTTATTTCTTTGCTCATAGTACCTTCTAGTTTTTGAATCTATTTAAGATACTTGATTTAAAGTCTATATTTAGTAAGTCCAATATTTGTGCTTCCTCAAGGATTTTTCCTGTTAATTTCTTCATTTTCTTGTAAATAGGTCATATTGTCTTATTTCTGTAAAGGCCTTACAATTTTTCTCCTGAGAATTGGTTATTATAAATACTATCATGTGTTAACACTAAAAATATGATTCTTCACTCTCATTGAAATCACAGACAATCCACTGTTTTCTGAGAGTTAATACCATGTTATAAAAGCTTATACAGAGAGCTAATGGCATGTTATACAATAGTCCTAGTACTCAAAGAAGCAGTGGACTCACGCCAAACTCTATACTAGTTAGAACTAAGATTTTATTTATACAGAACCAAAACAAAACAAACAAATAAAAAACGGGGGGGGGGGGAGAAGACAACCTGGAATACTTCCGAAGATGAGAGGTCTACCAGAAGCAGCTATACCCCAATTTAGAAGAAACAGGTCTTTTCCAGAAACCTGAAAATCCTTTCCATATATGGACCAATTTGTAACTATTCACTAAGACTTTATCTAGTCCACAACTTTTATCTTCCTAGAGTTGTTTTTTTTTTCCTTTATTTCTATAAAATCAGTACTAGCCCCACAAAGGGATGACAGTTTGAAGATTTGCCTCCTGTCTCTGTGTTGATCTATCATGCAATGAAGTTAATCCTTTTTGTGCTCAAAAGTTGGTGTGACAGTGATTGCATTTAGGGTGACAGCACCGGATTTTGCTGTTTTTGATGCCTGTGAGTTGTAGTTTGTTTAATGGCTTTTGTTTGTGTCTTTACAAAAAATCCTTTTTGAAGCTATTTTTATGAAGACATTCTTTATCATTTGCAATTTCCAAAATGTGTTTTGCTTAGAGATCAGTTATTGGTTTTACAGAGATTTCCCATATACCTCAAGCAAGTGAGGGGGTGGTAGGAAAAGAAAAGAAAGAAAATACTCTTCAGTTATTTGCAGATTTGTTCTGCATTGCAATGACCCTGATAATCACTTACAGGTTATAATGTTATATTCTTATTTCTTTTAAGAGGAAGTTTCTTGCCCTGGGCATGCATATGGTCTTCTAGATACCCCAATATATATTTTTTTCAGACTCCTTAATCTCCCGATATCTCATGCTGCACCTTTTTCTCCAAGGCTTTCAGCATGTCTATTGTGTGCCAATACTGTTATCTTTTGTCCCAAGTGGCTTGTTCACTTGCTTTTCAATGTTTTTGAGGAATGTCATCCATGCAGTTTTTTATTTAATCCTGAGAGAGCTCTCATTTAAGTGAAACAAAGGTGATCTCTTTGCAGGGGTCTTTAAGGGAAATCTCAGCCATTGTTAAAGCAGGAAAGAAAAAAAAAAGTCATTTCTTCTGAACTCAGAATTGGGAACTCAGAACTCAGAATTGGGAACTCAGAATTGGGAACTCACTCCAGGAAGGAGGGCTACTCAAAGGAGCCATGGAGCAAAGAGATTAGGTAAAACTAATTACAAAGCATCAAGTTCTCCTGCCATGTTTCTGTTACTTAACTCTTAATTCAGTGGTGCTTGGTTGCTTTATATTTTGGCTGTTTCCCAGAGTTCTGCCTAACCTGATTCTTACAGTTTTTGTTTTCCTTCCTTGTGGGGAGAAGGGCATTTGGTTTTCTCCTTTGACGGGTTTGTGTTTGTCTTGTATAATTTGTCCATCTCCTCCACATCTTACTTTGATTGCTCTTGGTGGGTTTGACCTAGCACATACAGAGAGCTCCTGACCTCGAGATTAGGTGTGAGTCCAGAAAGGCTCTTTCCTGACTACATCCCAAATTCTCTCTTTAATTCCTCTGACTTCTCAGATTTTTTGCTGATTGTTCTAAATATCATGAAACTGCGGGCCCTACTTATTATGCTCTACCAAGAGCTCCATTATTATAGAGGCTTCTTGGTGGTGCAGCGGGTTGAGCACTGCACTGTGAAGCATCAGTGGCACAACAGTGCAGGTTGGATCCCTGACCAGCGAGGGAACACATATGGCACAGCAGACCTCTCCTGCCTCTCCTGCTGCTCCCCTCAGCAGTGTATTTCATTTTATCTGCCTGTTCTGCTCCTTACTCTGTCTCTGGTGAATTCTCTCACCCCCACATCCCTGGCCTGTACTAGTTTTTATGTATTCAAAAAGTGTTTTCATTATGTGATTGTTTTGCTAGGGAGAGTGCTCACTGAACTCCTCATTGTGTCTCTCTATAACTCTTCTCTGCCCTTTCTCTACTTTTTAATTCAACTCTTCTCTTTCTTGATCCAAACTCACCAGAAGAATGGATATTTAGGGGGTTAGCATAAGAGTTTATGAAAATGAGTCTAGGAGACCCTTTACCAGGAAATTTGAGAGGTAATTTTTCAAGGTGACCTTGAGGTAACCAGTGACCCATAGAAAACATTTTCCTACAGAGGCCAAGCAGTGGATATTTACTGCTCACTGTGTGTGTGTGTGTTTGTTTGTGTGTGTGTGTTTAGAACCTAGAGTATATTTACTTTAAAAATAATAACTCAGGGCCTCCCTGGTGGCATAGTGGGTTAAGCAACACACTATGAAGCAGACCACAGCCACTGCAGCATGAGTTCGATCCCTGCTGCCAGCCAGGGTGCAGCATGGTGTGGCACATGGTGTGCCACATGGTGCCACATGGTGTGGCAGACCTCTCCTGCTGTGCCAGCTGCTCCCCTCAGCAGTGTAATTCTGTTGATCTGCCTGTTCTGCTCCCCGCTCTCTGTGGTGAATCCTCGCACCCGCCCCCACACCTCTGGCCTGTACCCCAGTGCTTTTATGCATAAATAAATAAATCTTTAAAAAAATAACTCAGTTCACTTTGGATACTCCTTCACTCTCTACTCTTCTTCAAATTTATGTGAGACAAAGCTAAAGCTCAGCGTGGACAAATAAAATTTGTCCTTTCCTTAGAGTCCAGGAATAAGCTTATGTTTAAATAAAATCAATTGGAACAACAGATGTTTGGCTTCCAGGAAAGGAGACTGATTCTTCCCATATGAACTTGAGCCTTGAGTATATTAAGATTCTTCCTCATGTCTAATTAACTGCATGTGGTTGAAGAGACTAATATTGGAGAAAGGAAGTGAGCTAAAAATTGGTATTTATTTGAGGCTCATTGCAATAATTTAAACTTAACAACTGAAAGTTATATAAGTTGATAATTTCACATTAGTTTTTTTTCCTCCATGTTTTCTGAGTGTCTTAACTTAAATGTAACCAAGTCTAATGACTCCAAAGTTCAGAATGTCTTTAAAAATAGAATAATAATGCATTTCATTGTCAGTGGAAACAAACTACCTCAAAGACATATCTTCACAAAATTATCACTTCCTTCCAAGGGAAAATAAGATGTATAGGTATATTTGTGGGTATGAGCATATGTTTATACACAAGCTTACATTCAGTAGGTTTAGTTATAACCACATTGTTCTCTGTCATCTTAGGAAGAGAAAATGCTTATATGTGTGTGTGTATTTCTACACATTATTTTTATTATGATTATTATTTGTTTTCTGTCATATTAGCAAAAATAAAGTTTGATTTTGTGATACTGTTTGTGAACATCAACATTCTTCCCACACAACCAAGAGATGCATCTTTTCTGAATGATTTACAGAATTAATGAGGTCCATTAGAATGAGCTGAGAGACTGATATTCTTGATTTTATCTTTTAAACAAATTACATAAAATGCAGTTCACAAACATAATTTGTTTTCTTATTTATCCAACACTAGAACAACAGGGCTGGCAAAGTTGGAATATCCCCTGCAGTTATTTATTTATCCTGTCATGGTATATTTAATTTAAAGGTCTACATAACTGAGTGAGACTTCCATGTTTGCTCTGTTTGACTTCCAATATGTCTCTCCTAATCTTGACAACATGAACAAGATTGTGAGAAGATCAACATAAAATGTATATCATTTATCATGCTACTTGCCAGGAACCACAGAAACAAGGAACAATAAATTACAGTCTGTGATTCCCCCAGCTCATCTCCTCCTTACTTTAGTATGAACATCAACATGTTTGCAACAATATGATAAGCCTTTTAGTATAGACAGGAGTAAAGTATTACTCGTGTTTGCTTTTCCAACAATGCCAGTGTCAGGGCTATTTACAAAGGAGGAACTCACTGAATGTTGGCTCAATTAGTAATCACAGAAGTACTTTAGGGAAGAATTTAGTACAATGACAGACCTGTTTTTATGTCTAAAATTTCATATGGGTAAGATTTATCTATTATCTATTAATATTTATACCTCTATGTCTTAGCTAGGAATGCCTCCCTCCCCCATGAACTTGTAATATTCTGTATAGCAAATGCTTTCTCTTCTTTGTATTTCAGTCAAACCCTGTAATGGAATCACCAGAATAACTGTCACTATTTTCTTTTCCTTCAGCAGGTAAAGTATTTTATATGTATGCAATGTGTTCATGTATATGCATGTATATGTGTGTAGATGCATGTGTACATATTTATGTACATCCATATGTATGTACAACAATACATTAGCATACCATATCTATGCCCAGGACAGGAAGCTTCCTCTTAAAAGACCTAAGAAGGACATATACCATAACCTCAAATTGATTTTCAAGTTCATTGCAAGGCAAAGTCAATATGCACACAATTATATTTTCTTTCTTTTCTTCTCCCACACTCCCCCACCCTTGCTTAAGGCATTTAGGAAATCTCTGTCAACACAACTAGAATGAATATACACGGGCATGTGTATGTATGGACATATGCATAAGTTAAATAGAAAACAACTGAATTCCTGACTAACTTTAGCTTAAATTAATAGGTGCTTATTTGTCTTAATAACAAAGAAGCTCCAAAGGAGCTATTCAGAACTGAAGCAGGAGGTTGTACAGGGTCAATCAGAGCCACACTCTCCTGATGTACTTGTATTTGTATATACACCCATGAGGCGACAAATGACCTGGATGATATGTTTTCTTTATTTTAATATTTGAATTCTTAATTTCCTTTCTTATAAAAATGCCTAGAATATTTTCAGTCTCATTGGTTTTACAAAGGTTTATTTCAATATTCAAGTAAGATGATGGCGATGAAATTACTCTAAGAACCAGAAAATGTAATCTCTATTTTTCTGATAATAAATTGACAACAGAATTAATTATTTTAAAAAATCAATACAAATCATTATGATTCTGTGTTTCTCTGAATCGTGCGACAGGCAAAAATTTGCAAGATGACATACAAAATTGTTACCAGCACCTACCAACGTTTTTTTGCATTATACTAAGTCATTGAGTCAAGTGGCACCAGGCCCTACTTTGCTTGTTTGTGTCTGCAGGAATTTCATTCCATATGTGAAGCAGTGGCCTGGAGTAAAACATACTTAGGATCAGGGTTCTTTGCTAGGTTAGATTGCTGTGATGCTTTCTAGAACAGCTGGAATATATTTTTCCAGCGTACACATAGCACCTAAATAGCTGTCTTGCCATGATTTAGAGATTTTGAAATCATCCCCATGTTTAATTCATCATGCAACTCTGTTCTGACATTTTATATGCATCTTTTATCTTCTTGTAAAATGATGCCTATTTCTTGCAAGATGCCTTTTCCATTTTGGTATATCCTTCGATGGATCTCAATAATAGAACCAGCATGTGGTTTCCTTTTAGAGGAGGAAAAGGCACCAAAGTGAATACACTGGATAACAGGGATGGGTGACCTAATGATAAGATGCCAGCAACCCATAAGGGAAAGGATAGGGTAAGTACACTAGGCAGTTAAAAGATAATTTGAAATATCAGTTCCTCTAAACTATTGTATATCTGTATGTTAGACAGAAAGCACCTGAATTTCTGACTACCATCAGATTAAATTAATAATTTGTTTAAACAAACCAGAAATTCCAAGGAGATTATTCAAAACTAGAGAAGGGGAGGTACAGGGTCACAGAGATCCACTCTCTCCTGATCTTTATGTTTCATCACCCTAGGAGTGATGGCCTTACATCTTTATGATTCTCTTCTCACAGTGCCATTAGGTTGTTGAAGATGGTAGCTGCATCTCTGAATAGATTCAGTGTTTGTAGCAAGGAGTAAAAAGTGTGGCAAAGGGCAATACAATTTGTTCTAGTATGACGTTATCTTTTTCTATCAGAAGAAAAGTGCTTCTTATATAATTTATTCTTATTTTTTATTAGTTAGAACTCAGTAAGATACATGTCCTTTGACCATAATGGTGAAGACAATGCAATTTCTAAAAATTAGTACAAATGGATAGTTCTTTGGGAGTGAGGACCAGAAACCTATGCTTTTCCCAGTTTTTAAGTGATTCTGACGTACACTAACTTAGATAACCACTAATACATAATTGCAGCTTGGGTAGTTTATCATCCACAGGTCAGAACAGTTAATTTACAACCTAAGTAAACCAAGAAACTGATAACAAGCCACAAATAAGGTGGAGGGATGTTAGCCATTGAGAACCCAGATCCAAGATGCACTTAGGGATATGCATAAACTCTTTAGGTTTTAATTATTTTCCTTTTTAACATGGGATTAATTTTACCTATATAATGTAAAAGGAAATGGAAATAATGCAATGGTAGCATAGTCAATAACATGGGCAAATGAGGAAACAACAAACAAACAAGCGAAGAAACAAACCTGGCTTACTACTACACAGGAGGTATATGATGTGGGTGGGGTGTCGAAGGAAGAAAGCAGGAGTGGGTGGTCAGGTGTTAAGGGATGTTATATTGGAAATGATATGACACCTATTTTTGTTGTCGTTGCTCTTGAAAAGGGAACTTATCTTTCAGTCTGGACTACATTTAGTATGGCTCCACTCTACAATAATACAATACATATTGTGAAGCAACCCAGAATCAAGAGAAGGTGATTAAATTAAAGGAAGAAATCTTTTCCTAAATGAATAGCTACAGCAAAGCATTTTACTAAATCAATTAAGGAAGCAAACATCCACAAAAATCATTTGATTGAATGCAAAATTGAAAGGGAACATTAGCAAAATGCAGTGGAGGTTAAGAATAAATTTCTAACGGTAAGAATGGTTTTCAAAATAACCAATAAAAACACAGATGGTACTGGAAGAGAAAGTTGTGGGGCACAGAATAAAAGCAAAAAACAAGGACAAAGGACTTGAGACCATACTGTGCCTTTTTTGATTACATTGTTCAAAACTTCCCTGTTAGTCTTATAGTGAGGAGAAATTAACCCTTAATACCAGAGTAAGCTGGATAATAAGAAAATTACAATTTTATAATTATGCAACATGAGTGGTATAGTGATCTTTATTTTATTTTCATTCTGGTGTCAATTATTCCCAATTTTTAATTTTGTTATTGTTAGAATGCCATGCATTAAAGACTCCTCTAGATAGCCCAGGTAGTAACAGTGAGAGCAACATATGTGAATGCTGCTGAAGCCCAGGAGGGGTAAGCAAAGAGGAACACAGCTCCCCCACCCCCAACAGAATGTTGTTTCAACAAGGGATATTTCAGACTGGATGTGCCATATGTACAGAGACATTTAGCGAATTTTAAAACAGTGCATAAGAGATAAATGATTAATATTATTTTAAAACATCTTGAAATGCTAGCACAGAGAGCAAACAGAATGTACTTGTGGTCTTTTATGACTTATTTAATACAAAAATATGCCATTGAATAAGTGCCTTTCTAATTATTTTAGTTGAAAGATGGTTTACACCTGATCTGCTTGGAAACAAGCTGGGAAAGAAATCCTTAGATACTATGATTCTGAGCCTATTTTGTACCTGACCACACTAATTTGTCAAGGACAATCAATTTGGTCACTGAAGAGAAACAGGGCATGTCTAAGAATGACTCTAAATATATTTGTACTTCAAAGCTTATACCTGTCAAATGGGATATTCTTTGCAGTCAACTCATTGTTGCTCTGACTTAAATTCTTTCCACAGCGGAACAAAAGTACAGTAATTTTGAAAATGGCATTTTAAGTGAAGCTATTTATTTATACTTTACACTATATCCTTGTGTTTGGAAACCAAAAAGAATTATGTGATATAAAATAGAATGCAGTATATTTTCTGTGAAAAAATGAGCCACGCGATTTTATAGATAGCTGTATAGAATTATGACTTGTACAAGTGTGTGCAATGCAGAGAAACAAGTTAGAGTGGGAAACGCATCAACCACTGTAACATTCCCAAGGTCATGATTATGGTCCTATAAGATCATTGTCTTGTACTATGACCTAGGAGAGAACTCTTCATTTTCAAATGCAAGGACTGGATCCACACCTCTCTCATTCTTCCAGATTTGGTTTGTAAATTGTAATTTTGAAATATATATGAAGGTATATGTTTTCAAACATATTTACTTTTTTACAAGGTATTCCTGTAAGGAATGAAACAAGAACTTTTAAAATCTGTCTCTCTGTCCATCTATCCATCTTTCCATCCATCTATTGTCTCCATATTAGAATTCCAGCAAGAAGCAGGTGGAACACACATTATGGAAACTGTTTATAGAAAAAAGTATTTAAACATATGTACAAAGATTTAAGTGACACCACAAAAAACAGTGAATCACTCCAAAGTTTTAACTCTCACTAAGTACAAAAGAAAAATAATTGACTAGGAATTAAGGGAAACTAAAAGAATAAACTATATTAAGAGCAATCTAGAAGGGAACTTCTATTTAATGCAGAAACATTCAGTCAGAGATGATTCTGCTGAGAGGGGATAAATACAAGATCTTATTTTTCTTCACTCCCTCAATCTTTGGTCGACCGCTACCAGGCCAAGCCCAAAGGAAAGCCAGAGTGCAAAGGAGTTCCACTGATAGAGTACAAAGGCGTTCCACTGAAAAAAAATCCAAACTGGTTTGGGTAGAATCAAATGGGGGAAGAAAGTCAGAAGGCAAAAGAAAAATACCAGATGGTTCCTCCCTTAGGAGGAACATAAGGGAACCAAATAAGGATCAAGGAAAGGAATAAGAACAATAATAATAACAATAACAGAAATAAAGACACAAAAACCAGGAATGAGGAGACAGGGACAGACTGGGGACACTTGGTGGGGAGGGGAGGAGGAGGGTTGAGGGAAGATGGGAGCACGAGGGACTGAGGTGATGGTGCACTGGTGAGATGGTGATGGGGAATACATGGGGATTACAATTAATGGCAAGTATATGTAAATTAAAAAAAATTATATTAATAAAAAAATTAAAAGAAGAAGTAAACTAGATATCAACTAGATTTACCAAAATTTAAAAGTGACACTATTCTGACTGTAGTTAAATAAAAAATTTATACATGTTAAAAAAAAAACAAATGGGGGAAGACTGGTAAAGAATGGGGACCTGGAGGGGTAAAAGGAAGAGATCTTGCTTCATTGTTTTTGTTTACCTTTAAATGAAATTATTGAACTGTTTCCCAAGAGATAACTGATGTACCAAATTATTGTCTGTCTGCCTTCCTATAAAATTGTCTTTGTACTTAGATTGATATATTAGATCCTAGCTTTCCTTGGGGATATAGAGTTATATTCATATTATCCTAATTCCATGCGTTTCAAAAATTAAAAACTACTATGAATGAAAACATAAGGTCTTCCCTGGAGCCCTTCCTAGACCTAGTACCTACACCCTGATTAGTGACACACACACATATTATATGCAAATCACATACATTTGAAATAGTCACTTAGCATTCTGTAACTTAATAATACCAGTAGTAATAGGTACCCATTCACTATATTAAAATCTACATAATAGGGCCTCCCTGGTGGCGCAGGAGGTTGAGCACCACACTGAAGCATTCGCCGCACAGCAGTATGAGTTCGATCCCTGCCTAACTCGTTGCTCCCCTTAGCAGTGTATTTCAGTCCATCCACCTGTTCTGCCCCTCCTCTGTCTCTGATGAAGTCAAGTTATTTAAACTATTAATACACCCTTATTAATGCATCTTTCCTCTACTACATTTTTTTAAAAATATTTATGCATATAAGAGTTGGGGTACAGGCCAGAGTTGTGGGAGGTGAGAGGATTCACCAGAGAAAGAGTGAGGAGCAGAACAGGCAGATTGACTGAAATACACTGCTGAAGGAGTAGTAGGCAAGGCAGGAGAGACATGTGCTATGTGGGTCCAGTACCTGGCCAGGCTGTAGTGGCTGTGGATGCTTCAGAGTGCAGTGCTTAACTACTTGCACACGAGGGAGGCCCACTGTACTACATTTTTCCTAATAATATTAGTACTACTTTGAGTGAGCTAAATATCTTGGATATGTGTGTTGATTCTAACTCTATTATTAAACACACTTACTTAAACATCAGGTAAGACAACAAATGTGATTCTCTCTCTCTATTCGATTTTACTGAAATCTGCCATGTACTTAAAATGTTCTCTAACTGAAAATACAGCAACACAGAATTTATTATACCAACTAAATACTTATATTTTGTTTTATATTAATATTATATATTATATAAATATAATATATAATATGTAGTATTATATTAATTATATTAATAGCTGAAGAAAAAGAAGTCTTCATCATTCACATTACACAGTCCTTTGTCTGATTACTTGAAACTACCAAGGTAATCTAAACAGGAGTAGTGGGAAAACTGAAATAAATAGCTCTTCACCAGAGAATATTTTCTTGCATTATTATTATTATTATTATTTAATGCTTGAATAATGGGGTGAGGGTGGGAGGAGGAAAGTTTGAGGGTTCAGAATTAAAAATGAAAGTCAAATAAAACACCAATGGCAAATTTTTTATCATCCAAAGTAATGGAGGATATTGACTATCTAATTACAGAGCAGAGAGAGATTTGAGGCCTGGATTTTTGTCCCAACTTAACGAACTGACTGTGTTTAAATGGAAATGAGGTCATATAGATTTATGTATATATTTGAAATATGGAGATAGCCAGTGCAGCAGGTCTTGATATGATAAGCTTAATTCAATTATGGAAATAACTTTTTATTCTCTCCCTACTTCCTCTGCAAAATCTATTTATGAGGAAAAGGAACTAACAGTTGAGTGCTTTATATATATATATATATATATATATATCCAGCACAATGTTAATGCCTTTATATGTAAATGTTTGCTTGCAAGGATTTAAATAAATAGGTGAAGGAACCACCGCTCTCAGATGATGTATTTAATGTATGTCTCAGTGAATACTATTAACAGTAATCAATATAACTGGAGACACTTTCTGGAATCTAAGAACTTTACTAGGTTAGGATAGTAAACAGAGCAGTAATTATCAATTCCCTTGGGAGATACTGTAGAAATTTAATTAAATGGCAAAGATAGTCTCAATTTGCCAGCTATCGAGGAAAAAAATAAGAAAACCTGGATTCTAACCTTTTACCTTTTTTTTTTCAATTTCCCTAAAAAGAGGCTCTTTCAAAGAGTAATCCAATAACCCTTACTTCCTCTATAATATAAACACCAGTTCTTTCACTAGAAGGTCAGGGATCTGTGTCAGACACACATGGGCTCAATCCAAGTTCTATTCAAACTACTTAGCAAAAAAATGAACTAGGTTAAATAAACTAAACTCTTTGTTTCTTCACCTATGTGCAGGGCTAAAACAACATAGAGGGTATTTGAAAAATTCAGCAAATACAAGTAAAAGTACAACCACATACAGCATGATACATTTCAGAACTATTGCCAAATAAAATTATCTCAACAAGTTAGGTCAACTTCTGAATCTACTAAGATGTAATAGTCATATTCTTCCTAGGTCTTCTCCTTAACAACTAAAGAACGGTGATTATAACCCAAAAAATCAAGAATAGACTAACTTTGAAAGGACTAACTTGTCCTTTTCATTTTTGGTTTTTGTTTCTTTCTTGTTGTTATTATTATTATTATTATTATTGTTCTTATTCCTTTCCTTGATCCATATTTGGTTCCCTTATATTCCTCCTAGGGGAGGAACCATCTGGTATTTTTCTTTTGCCTTCTGACTT
>JAGFMF010011458.1:5321474-5338891 GCA_019455555.1 Galemys pyrenaicus | reverse complement strand
AGTCTGTCCTTGTCTCCTCATTTTTGGTTTCTGTGTCTTTATTGCTGTTATTGTTATTATTATTATTGTTCTTATTCCTTTCCTTGATCTTTATTTGGGAGGAACATTGTAAGTTTTAATGCATACATTGCTTTCCATAAAGTTTAAATTATTCACAAGGTCCCCTTCAAGTATTCACATTTTGAATCTCTCTACAATTTCAAATGTACTACGTCTAGAGTTTTATTTGTATTTAATTTAGTTATTATTTGATCATATTTATTATTTTAAATTCAACCATTATGTTAATGCACCACTCCCCCATGATCCATTAAATATGTTGTAGATTGCAGGTTGTAGCCCAACAAAATAAAATCTCCACCAAGTTGTCCAATTGTCTCAATTTCTTTCCTGTAACCAATTAATTCATCATTTTAAGGATTTATCCTAGGTTTCCTGAGTCCTTGATCAATAGAAATACTACACTGATCTATGTTTCTATCTTTCTGATAGACTGACTCATAGTATAATGAAAAAAAGTTAGAAATCAAGTGAAAGAGCTATTCTTCTATCCTCACCTATTGCCTAAATAAAATTACATTGGATAAAATTTAAGAACACAAATACAAAAAGTCTCGGTCTTTTGGATTTCACTGTGGTATTCATCTTCCCTTTGGACCACAAACTTGAGAATAATATTTTTTGAAGACAAACGGTAAACAACATACTGCTTTGCTTATACAAGTAGCTTATCACTGCCTTGTGGACAAAGTCTAAACCTTATTTTTATGACTTTCCAGAAAATGTGGCTTATATATGAGAAGACTGAACTTTAGAGAGACCAATATAATTTCTGGCATCATTAAGTTGTAGACATGAATCTTAATTTGAGTTCATCTTACCATAAAGCCAACATTCTTCCTTGCTGTGATCTAGAGACTATCCAGGATCTATAGTTACAAAAACAAATAAACAAACAGACCTCTCAATCTAGGCCCTTGCAGGAAATTATGACACCAACAAGAGTGATTCAGCTAAAAAGAATGTAATCGACAAATTATTCACAGAGTATGTAAACAAGGTTATGGGAACACAGACTAATGACTTAATAAGAGCTGGAAATTGCTACCTAGAGTCTGGTGTGAAATGGAGTTTTGGATATGACCCAACTATCGCCATAGGGGAATTAAGTCATTTCCAGAGACAGAGAACAGCAGGTAAGAAGATACAAGATTAATCCTGGAACACTCTTTACTTCTGCCTTTTTAACTCCTGCTATGTTCCCACTAGACAAACCTGGCAGTATTTAAGGGTCATAGTTGCTCAGGACATGTTCCCTTAGAGATCACAGAGCAGGACAGAGCAAAGAAGGATGGGAATGGATTTGGGTGGAGGAGGTGGGCAATGCCAGAAACTAACCAGAAGACTTTCCTGTTACAACATAGTAGTATTAGGATCCCTCCTAGCAGTTTTCTTTGCATCCTGCTCTTTTTTTCCCTTAAATTCTTATCACATTGTATAAAAGTATACTTTTTAATTGTCCTAAACTCCCTCCCACTCACAGCACGGGCTATCTCTAGGAAGATAGATGGATTCTATTTTTTTTCATAGTGTCATCTCTAATGATGAAAATAATGCCTGGGGCATGTTTAGTGCTCAAACAATGTTCAGTGAAGCAAATAAATGAGATTGAATACATGCAAATGACAAAAACCTTTTCAAAATTGCTAACTTATTTATCTAGAATGACGATAATCTATTTTTTCTCAATATTTTACTTATTTTAATGTATATGTATATCATCCTTCATATTTGTACAATTATGATTTCCCCATGAAATTCCCACCACCCATTCACCCACACACCACCACCACAGTCCCTCGTGCTCTTCCCACCCCTGTCCTGATTCTTCTTCCTCCTCCTCCCCTACAGAATGTCTGATCTATAGCTGCCTGATGATTTTGATTTTTACTTTATTATAGTTACTTATTTCTTTTGCCCTGATCCCTTATTTGGTTCCTATACATTCCTTATATTTTTATTTTTCTTTCTGGCTTTTTTCATGGAACATAGCTTGTGTTGCTGTTTTTATAGTTTTTATTGTGAATGCACAGGCATACAAATTACATAATAAGGTGCACAAATATTAAACATGCAGCCTGTTTGATGTTTATATATGTGTAGACACCTGTGTATTTCATTAACTGGATTGATTTCCAGTGATACTATTTCAGACTGAGGCAAGAAAGACTTTCCCTGATCAGCATTAGCAGCTAACTAAAGTTGGAAAATTTGAAATTTTTATATAGGAGGGACATGGAATTACCAAAATGTGTACTAGAGATTTTTTCCTGGAGATGCATTTGCATAATAAGTGCTGTTTTCTCACTTGGATTGTTTGTTTACTTCATCTGTATTGGGGGATGAGCACTAACAAAATTGTAAGAAGAGCTGCTATACTACTTTGCACAACTCCAGAAGGGACCATTCATATTATCATTCACATTAGTGGTACTCCAGTCACAGCACCGCTGGAGTCCTAAAGAGAAGCAAAAGTGATCCTGAACTACCCCTTGTCCTCTATCTCTAGCCATTGTCTTAAACATATTCAGCAAACTGATGACAATGGTTCTCTGGTTCTCGGTGTTTGCTAAGTAAATAAATGAGCTGATAGTTTGGAGTTGACAAACTGGTACATTTTATTTAAATAACTTTAATGGATGTTTTCTCATAACTTGGTACCTGTTCCATAGTCCACTAAACTTGAAATATTATTTTTATTGGAATCTGCCCAATAGTTACATTGTATCATAATGCAGATGCTTGGCTTGATAACAGTTTTCCTCATGCTGAAAAATGAAGCAAGCACTATAAAGTAAATTATATATAAAGTATTTTAGACATGTATTCTGAAAACAATTATTTGTTTACAGATACTTTGAGGAATTAATGATCTTACTTCTTTGAGACTAGGAAAGAAGCGAGCAGATTTGAGAGAAGTCCATTCTATGACTTCAGTGAACTGGTTATGTTCTGATTAAAGAATAATGCTTAGAACTTCATATTGTCAACACAAGGGAAATTAGCATGTCCATATTTGAATTTAGTGCATCATTTGGCATGCAGTATAATACCATAAATATGCTAGTACATGCCTACATAACAATTTGTAGCATGAATCACATGTAATATTTTCTCTGAGTTGGTTATAAAGCACATTTGGAAACCAAAATTAACCAGCTGACATTTTATTATGCAGTCGGACTGATGTAATGTAAAATTTAATTACACAATATTTCACACACAGCTGTGACAAAACACATATGAGTTCCCAAGATTCACCAGCTAAGCTGAAACAGAGATCTTTTAGGGAGGTGATCAAAGTGGGTTGTAAGCAAGAACATCTTCCAAAGCTGACTCTTCTCTAGATAAATAAGAGTCTATTTCTACACCCTGAGGCTCTTTTCTTAAATACTCAAGTGCCACTTTCACCAAGTTCCTCTGAGAGAACAGATATACTCTAGAAAACCTTACTCAACAAAGCAGAACAAGCCACACAAAGCAAAGTAGTTCAATTGAATTGCCTTGCGAAGCATCCAAGTAGTGGGTGAGCTCAGCCTACTTTAATCTCCCTTGTGTTTACAAAAGCTTCAGATTTTTGATATCTAATTGCTAGCAAACAACAGATAATAAAATGTACTCATCAGCCAAACAGGATCTGAGATCATTTTGTGGCTGCATTGTCTCTATCTAAAAATTTCTATCTGAAATGTGTTCAGTGAAAAACCATTTTAAACCTAGAGAGAGAAATTTAATTAGAAAAAAGTAAATGAGGTGCCCATACCGTCAATAAAGCACACATTTACTGACTCTTACTGTTTACCCAACACTGTGTAAGGAGATATAGAGATCTGGGACAGTCGCATTTTTTAAAGGCTTATATTTTGATTTCCTCTTTTGGGGGGGATATATGGGACAGTGGGAAATATGCTTATGGGCTACCTATGAGGCCATTTGATGCTCTCTTCCATATTTTTGTTCTGAGCATCCTGATGCCAGTCTAGTCTGAACAGGGGCTATAGAAAGGGTCACCAAACACTAAGTTCATATCTTAAAATAAGAAGTTAATGAGGTCCTTTCCAAAGTGGGTCTTGTATGTTCTCACTCAACATCCTTCTCTATCACAAGGGCTCATCACTAGCTCTGAGGGCATTCTTAGGGATCTGGGAGGGTGGGGATGGAAAAGAATGGAACCAGAAATGCCAAAATCATCATCATCTCTTTTAAAAGGAATCATTTACTGCTTCTATTTACAGGACCTCCGAACTTAAACAGACATAAAACTGGACACGATGTGTGGAAGTCTATCAGTAATGCTGACTCTTGGAATATTTTTGGATTTAAATAACACACAAAGGGTCCCTGTTTCCTTAAAGACAGCTAAATCCTGGCAGCAAATCCATACCTAGAAGATTAAAGGTAGCAGAAGCAGGACTCATTGTCAGTTTCTCCTTAAAGAACTTTCTTAAGTTAATTATCTAAATACTCATAGGAGCTATTTACTCTCTTTTACTCCAAAAACATTCCCAACATTTACAGAACTGAAATCTGCATTTTCCTAACACTATGTGATCAGTTCTATTCATCTGGTCATACCTTTATGCTTCTGTCCATGCTTTTTTCTTCTCCCTACAAAATTAATTATCTGGAGCTCACCATCTTTCTTAGGATACAACTCTTTTCTTTAGAAAAAAAGAACATCTCTTTGGAAAAAAACCCTCTGAATATTTCTTAACAGCTCAATATGAAATATTATTGTTATTATTTTAATAATACATTAAATTTGTTTATTTATTCTTATTTCCACTACCAGGGTGTAGATATCTTAAGGAAGAGCTCAGTCTCCTTATCTACATTACATTCATTACAGTCATTAAAAATGAACTAATAATACTGCTTATTTTACTGGAGATCTAGGTCAGCCAAATTTCCTATTTTTTTCAGTTTCAGAAATTTTAGTTATAGATTTATCTATTAAGAAACCACATCAGAAAGGCCAGCCATTGCCTATTTAAGTACCTAGTCCTGACCACATATCCAAAATAGGGAGCTCTCTGTGCCAGAAATTCACTAGTTTAATACATAGCCATATGATTCTCTCCAGTGAGACTGGGACCTATGTTGCATTAATAGTCTTTATTATATATAGATCATGGACTCTTGCACTCAAACTACACAGAATAAAGTGCTAAGCCACATGTGAATCTATTCACCACAAGGTAGAAAGAATTATGCCATGAACAGATACCATATAGATCTTGTCAGATGGAGAAATTGTCCAGTCAGTAATAGCACCCGGTTCTCACATTCCCCAGTTCTAGTGTTTCCTGCTCTAGGTTCTGTAAAATAGAGATATATATTGTTGCAGTAAAATCTCTTTTTGGCACACTGGTGAGATGGTGATGGGGAATACATGGGGATTACAATTGATGGCAAGTATATGTAAATTAAAAAAAAATTATATTAATTAAAAAAATCTCTTTTTGGTGAGTCAGCTTGAGGGGTTCTCTCAAATATTCTTCTTATCTCAGACAGGTAATCAAGAAAAAAATGTGGAACACTAAGCTTAAAAATTTTACTTTTTTAATGTAGATAATTCCAAAATCTTGGCATTATTATTTTTTAATTAGATTTATTTAATTGTATCTGACATCAATCGTGGTCCCCATGGATATCCAACCACATTCCGCCCGTGTGCCATCACCTCAGTCCCTTGTGCTCTTTCTGCCCTCATCCCCATCTTTGTCCTCCCTTCTCTGCCCCCACCATGATCCCTTTGGTCTATCTTTAACCTTTTGATCTTGTTGAGTTTGTTTGATTGTTTTTCTTTATAAGTGTCCATTTCCTTGCACTTTCTCTTTTTTGTTTTTCGTTTTCTTCTTTTTTATTTTTTGTTGTAGTTGTTATTTTATTGTACTATTTTATTGATCCTTGACAGAGTTATAGTACACTGCTCCATCACAGAAAATTACTGATTTCACCTAGCCCATTCATTTTGTAGATAAAGAAACTCAGGCCCAAGAAGGTTGTCTGACATAACAAGGCAGACCAGATAGGACTAAAGTGGGAATTATATCTCATGCAAGTATTAGCTCTACTTGTTCCTGAGATTTGGTTTACAATTCCTTGTTCTTTATTAAGTCTCAATACCAAGTTGTCTCTTTCTTCTATGAACAGAAGTTAGTAAATCAGTACAAAGGCACATTTTGCATATTGGAAAATAAATAAGTATAATTTTAATGAGATTAAATGAATTAGGGGTAAATGTGATTTCAATTGTTATTTTTTTTCTTTTTTTTTTTTTATACACTGCTGAGGGGAGCAGTGGGCACAGCAGGAGAGGTCTGCTGTGCCATGTGGGTCCCCTCCCTGGCTGGCGGCAGGCGGCAGGGATCGAACTCATGCTGCAGTGGCCGCGGTCTGCTTCACAGTGCGTTGCTTAACCCACTGCGCCACCAGGGAGGCCCTCAATTGTTATTTTATATGGTAGTATTAAATAGACTGGACATATAGGAATATGCCTAAGCTTTATTTTGTTGTATGTGAGAATGGAGAATATAACTATATTCTAAATTCCACTTCCCTTTGGTCCATTACTATGTAGGTACTTCATTGAAACAAAGCCCACGCCTGAAAATTAATGTTTCAACAATGATAGTTTTGTGCATATAGGACAAATTGGTACAGCTTACCCTACCCCAGACTGAATGCTGGAAACAGGACAATATCACAGAGCTCTGTAAGCAGACCAGCTAGAGTCCTAGACAGTTATAAATAGTGAAGCATCGGTGGTAATGCAATTTATTGTGTAGTATTTCTTTACAAGACTGTAGAAATTAAACAAACATGAGTTTCAGATACCCAGTTTTTTTCACCTCCAATACCTAGATATACACAAAGTAATCCAAATAAAAATTCTTTAAACAGATATCAGCTAAGCACCACATCATCATGGAAATGTGCACCCAATCAAATGATGCCCCTAGAACAAGGAGACAGACAATTACTATAAAAAGACTCTCCATGTTCCCTAATGTTATGCTTTGTTCTCCAACTTACGTTTGGAATCAGATGGATCCGGTATAAAATCCTGACCCATCTAAATCTCTGTTTTTGACAACTTACTTTACACTGAATATTCTCTTCTTCATCTGAGCAAGTGAATCCATAGCTTATAATGCTGTTGTACTAATTAAATCAAGTAATATTAATAAATCTTTAAGCATAATGACTGTTGTAAACCAATGCTGAATAATGAGTGGCGGCAGCCTGTAACATAAATGAGGATATTGTAACAATAATGAAAACCTTATTTTAAAATAGCTGAATTCACCTAATATTGAATACAATCATAAAACATGAGTAAAGATGCACTTAGAATAAAACAGACCTTGCCTGGTCTGTGAACCTGTAGCATTAGCATGGCATGGGGACTTATCATATGAAGGATCACACCCCAATCCTACAGGATCAAAATCTGCCTTTTGAACTTAGATCATCAGTAACATTAGAGACAAGTTAAAATTTGAGATGAGCTGATATATGGTGTAAAATGCTGCATATTTTTGTTGTTATTGGGTATTTGCTATGCAAACATATACACATCACATTAAGCTCCTTTTTTGTTCATGAGTTCATTTATTCTTTATGAAAACATAAGAAAAGTCTTACCTCACATTTTGAAGGTGAGGAAACTGTCAGAGTTCAGATAACACAATTTGAAATTGTTTGAGCCAATTTTCAGAGCAAGTCTTTCCTTTCCCAAATCCTTTATGCATTTTTCCCTATTATTAATATTGTTTGTTTCACTATAAGTCCTAGCAGAAAACAGAGCTCAGAAAGTGAAATTTGAGGTTAAAGGTACCTTTAAATGTTATGGACAAGATAGAGAAACACCATACAAGATAGAAACAACAGTGAGGTAATACCTCAACTGGTCCTAAATAAATCAGAGTAATTAGAAGTTAACAGGACCAAGGGTGGAGATAACAACATTGGGAGATTTAAGAAATTTAGTCAAAGTATCTGCCCAGGACCTCCCTGGTTGTGCAAGGATTTACGTCTCAGCACTATGAAGCTCTCCACAACCACTGAAGCACAAGTTTGACCCTCCAGCCAGGGAGCCTCATCCACTGCTCCCCTCAGTATGTATTTCAGTAGATCTACCCGTTCTACTTCCCACTCTATATCTGGTGAACCCTCTCACACCCCACAATAAGAGCTGGCTCTTATATCACACCCCATATAAGAGCTGGCTTATAGCCCAGCTCTTGTATGCATAAATAAATAAAATATACCTTTTATTATTTTTAAAAGGATCTGCCTAGTTTTTCCTGATGGAAAAAACTGATGAAATAAATGTTCCCACTTCACTTTCCTATCACACCTGAAATAGAAATTGGAATTAGGAGCTATCTGCAGCATGCACCAAATGCCCACATGTTGTTTAATACTAAAACAACAAAGCAAGCACTATTAATTGCTTAACAATAACAAGAAAATATTAATTTGTATAATAACAGAAGCAGAACTATATAGACATACAAAGATTGTGGGGGGAATCTGAATTTTAGGTGTTAAAATGGTGCTGTTTACTTAAGTGGACAGTGCATCAGCATTTGGAGCATTTTAAAATGTGTCTACATAACTGACCTAATTCTAGCACATTCTGTTACTTTTGCAAGTGTAAGCCATTACATTAAAATAGCTGAAAAATCATTCAGTACTAAGGGATTTATAATGAAAAATAGGCGTGGTCCTGGCTTAGCCTTGCTTCCAAAGGTAAGTTCTACTTCATTTAGATATTTCTTTCCTTTTCTTTTTGTGTAGAAAAACTGGGGTACAGGCCAGAGGTGAAGGGGTTATATGACTCATCAAAGACAGAGTGGTGACTAGAATAGGTAGATTTGTTGAAATACACTTCTAAGGGAAGCAGCAGGTGAGACAGGAATGGTCTGATGTGCCATGTGGGTCAGCAACCTGGGTAGGGACAGAACTCAGCACTTAGTGGTGATAGTGCTGAGACTTTAACCCCTAGGCCACCAGGAAGACCCCTCATTTAGGTAATTCTTAAAATGTATTTCTACATATCCAAGTTAGATATGGGGACCTTCTCCTCCTTGATCTATAAAACGTGTGCATTGTTTATCATTCTTCTGTTAAGACAGCTGAAAACTTTGTTTTCTCACATCTCTTTCCCATTTCACATTTACTACCATTCTTCTATTATTTCTATTCTTCTATCACTTCTATTTAAAGTCAATAGTGTATGAGAATGGAACTTCCATAGGGTCCAGCAATCCCACTCCTAGGAATATACCCAAAAGACACAAATACACTGATTCATAAGAATACCTGCACCCCTATGTTTATAGCAGCACTCCTTACAATAGGCAAGACCTGGAAACAACCTAAATGCCCAAAAACAGATGAGTGGATCGGGAAACTGTGGTACATATACATGATGGAATACTACTCAGCAATCAAACATGAAAAGCTGCACACATTCATAGGAACATGATGGAGCTGGAAGGGATTATGCTCAGTGAAGTAAGTCAGAAGGCAAAAGAAAAATACCAGATGGTTCCTTCCCTAGGAGGAATATAAGGGAACCAAATAAGGATCAAGGAAAGGAATAAGACCAATAATAATAACAATGACAGCAATAAAGACAAAAAAACAAAAATGAGGAGACAAGGACAGACCGGGACATCTGGTTGGGAGGGAAGAGGGAATGGGTTGAGGGAAGATGGGAGCACGGGGGACTGAGGTGATGGTGCACGGTGAGATGGTGATGGGGAATACATGGGGATTGCAATTGATGGAAAGTATATGTAAATGTTTTTAAAAATTATATTAATAAAAATTAATAAAAATAAAGAAAAAAGTGAAAAAATAAAATCAATAGTGTACATACTAATATAAACTTAACACTGATGTTTAAAAAATTACATAGATGTTTTGCACATTATGTTTTCCTTGGGATTACTAGTTTAACTCAGGTAAGAATTAACTTGTCCATGACAGATCTTGTGAATTTGACCTTCTAGTAAGGAACCTTCCACTAAAGTCCAGGAACTAGACAATGGCAAGTAATTATTGCAGTGACAAGGCTGGATTTCATCCCCCATCACTCCAGGGGAGGGGCTGGTACTCTTCCAACTGTCTAGGCTGAGATCTGGTCTTCTCTCCCCATATCATAGAGCTGTAAAGTCAAAGCTTAGACCCTGATGCTTGGTCACCCCACTTAGTACTAAGCTGTTAAAATAAGGCTGGTACAAGGTACATTATATTTTGACTACACTGAGTCACAGCTGACTACATTTGAGGATCTAGTGATTCTAAAGTCACTTATAATAAAATTCTCACAGGGTAAAATTGTGGGTCTTTCTCTTAAAATCTGGTGTCCAGCCCTGGTAGGTCGCTGAGCATCAGAAGCCCAGATGTCATGGGCATCACTGACATGAAATTCCATCTCAGGATCTCATACAAGTCAGTTTCTTTATTATTTGACCTGTTTAGATGAGCAATATTTCCCCTCCAGTATTCTAACTCATGGGCACTGCCTGGTGGTGCAAGGGGTTAAGTTGCAGCACTTGAAGCTATCCGCATCCACTGAGGCCTGAGTTCTATCCCTGGCCAGGGAGTTGACCCACATGGTGCAGCAGACCTCTCCTGTCTCGCCCACTGTCCCATTCATTAGTGTATTTCAGTCAATCCAACTTTTCTGCTCCCCATTCTGTTTCTGGTGAACCCTCTCACCCCCTACCCCTGGCCTGCACCCCAGCTCTTGCATGCACAAATAAATAAAACACAAATAAATAAATCACAAATAAAAAAATAAAACTTTAGTAAATATTTTAACACATTATATCATTTGTGATAACCATTCCCTGAAAACATTCTTCTTGGAGTCTTTTGTGTTTATGCTGCAATTTCTACTGGTGATTCTCCTCATGATCTATAATGAACACTGAGGATTGCAGAATATCACAAGAAATCTAGGACCATTCCTTTTCCTTTATTTCACTTTTATTTATTATGTAATTTCACTGAAGCATATTTTCTAATACTTCCCATGCATACACACATATGCACACACACAGGCACAGACACTCACTCATACCTTTTTAGTTCTTCCAAGCTCTGCTCTCACTTCACTGACAATTAGATTTGATGTAGACATCTAGGATCCAAGTATTTTTTTCTTTAGAATACTGAAATCATTGCTGAAATATATTTTATCTTCCAATATTGTTGTTGACAAGTACTGTAATATGTGTATTTACACTAATTGGTACATAATTCACTAGTGTATATGGAACTCACCAGGGATCACATTATCACATTATCACATTTACTTTTATAAATTTTTTCTCATCTTTTAAATGTTCTAATGATTAAGGATTGCATGTATACATAAACATAATTTATATATAAACCATTATTCATTTTACATTTTGTATTTTTATTGCTTTTTATGCTTTGTCAAGTTTGGCTTGCTTGTATTGATCTCTTATGTTGTACAGTTTCCTAAAATATCTGATGTTCTTTGGCAACTCATTCAATAAAGTGGTAAAACTTATACGAAGGAAGTATGGATAATGAGGGATCCTCAGTCT
Organism: Galemys pyrenaicus; assembly: GCA_019455555.1. Lineage (NCBI taxonomy): Eukaryota > Metazoa > Chordata > Mammalia > Eulipotyphla > Talpidae > Galemys > Galemys pyrenaicus. The sequence goes on along the minus strand of JAGFMF010011458.1, from coordinate 5,327,231 downwards.
ATTGTCTACATGTAGGTGCCTGGCATTGTCTTGGGGATATATATGTGGAGGTATTCATTTGGGTCGTTCAGTTTCTCTATACAAAAATCCCCTATTTTCCCATGTTGATAAGCATAAGTTATGTTTCCAAAATTTTGTGATTAGTATGAATGATAAGGAGAGTGTATCATGGCATATAGTACATACATAGACCATTACTGTTTTCACTTTAATTGTCCTGATGCCTTTCCAAATTTACATTTTAGGTAGAATGGCTAAGTGCAAATCCTTTGATTAAATAGTTCTATATAATAGGTTTCTTACCTGTGCTGAGGAAAGCAGCATGGGAAAGAAAAGCATAGCCTCCTGGGAATGTGAATGAAGGGAATATCTGAGAAATGCCAACTGTTCTGTAAAAGAAAGAAAAAAAAAACAACATTGTATGAAAAATTCCATTGCATTTCTACATTCATCAACCCATATCCAAAAGCTGAACCCCTCAGGGGTTCTGCAGGGCAAATTGCCCCATTTCTTAATAGCCTTCCTCATCAGAGATCACTTATGTTTTAGCTTCCTCCCTTCTGTGACAGTTACAACTCCACCTGTATTCTACCTGTCATATTTGTTGAAAAAATTAATCTTCTCTTTTTTCCTTACCTATCTCTTTGTCGTTTGGCCAAACAGCGATTTTAACCACTTTTTTTTCTATTAGTATTGTAAGGATTTAGGAGAGAAAGTTAAATTGCATGTGGTCTATATCCTGTGAGTTGTTTTTTTTTTAAGATTTATTTATTTATGCATACAAGAGCTGAGGTACAGACCAGAGTCACAGGATTTACCAGAGACAGAGTGGGGAGCAGAACAGGCAGCTAAAATGAAATACACTGCTGAGGGCAGCAGCAGGGGAGGCAGGAGAGGTCTGCTATACGATGTGGATGCCCTCCCTGGCAGGGGAGCAAACTCACGCTGCTGTGCCAAGGACGTTTCACAGTGTGGTACTCAACCCGCTTCTCCACAAGGGAGGCCCTCTGTATTATATTTATAAGAAAAAATATACAAATGCTATGGATGATACAAAAAACCAATAAATTGATCTCAGTCTAAATGACTAGATCTCTCAGGAAAGTGTTAAGACAACCCAATTCTAAAAGGGCGCATAGAAACCACATAAATGTTATCTTACACAAATAGAAAACATAAAGTGACATATTATAGAAGCAAAAGTATAATAGGTAAGATCTAAAAGCTGATTGACTTCTCTGAGGCTGGAAAACACCCAAGAAAATGAAATGTATTTTTGACCTTGAAATCATCATGCAGACATGCACATGCAGGTAACAAAAAGTGGATGAAAACTTTGGAAAAATACTATTATAAAATAATCAAGCATGATTTTTATTTTCTTTATTAGTCTGCATGCTGGCATTCTATCATATAAAGTGCTAGGGAGAAACATGATAATAATGAATAAATTATATGTGGTGAGTGAAGGAAGGAAGATGGAAAGACAGAATGGGGGAAAAATAGATAAATTGGATACAACCTCATAATAAAGGCATTTTACTCTTCTGAAATAGTGTTTCTTGCACATGAAAAACTATGGGAAAGGGCCTCCCCTGGTGGCGCAGTGGGTTAAGCAACGCACTACGAAGCAAACCGCAGCCACTGCAGCACGAGTTCGATCCCTGCTGCTGGCCGGGGAGGGGACCCACATGGCCCAGCAGACCTTTCCTGTCTCACCTGTTGCTCCCCTCAGCAGTGTACTTCTGTTGATCTGCCTGTTCTGCTCCCCGCTCTCTGTGGTGAATCCTCTCATCACCCCCCACACCTCTGGCCTGTACCCCAGTGCTTGTATGCATAAATAAATAAATCTTTAAAAAAAAAAAACTATGGGAAATATTTCATAATAATGATTTCACATAGAAGAAAAACACTATACAACAATGTAAATTTTTTTAAAAGATTTATTTATTTATGCATACAAGCACTAGAGTACAGGCCAGAGGTGTGGGGTGGGTTGAGAGAATTCACCACAGAGAGCGGGGAGCAGAACAGGCAGATCAACTGAAGTACACTGCTGAGGGGAACAGCGGGCACAACAGGAGAGGTCTGCTGTGCCATGTGGGTCCCCTCCCTGGGGGGCAGCAGGGATCAAACTCGTGCTGCAGTGGCTGCGGTTTGCTTCACAGTGCGTTGCTTAACCCACTGCGCCACCAGGGAGACCCTAATGTTAATTTTTAAAAGCTAGACACTATGCATGCAATATGACCCGTCATGTCAGAATTAGCGACAGAGTAGAAAGAAGTATATTTAAATATATTTGATGGCTGACTATGCATAGTTAAATAAGTGGGTGATCCTTATTTTCCAGCTCTTCTATAATTTTCATATGTTGCCTGAACAGTGTATTACTTCTACACTGAAACTACAAACTAAGTCTTTAAAAAATGGGTGAGGAAGAAAAGAACTCAGTGATGTTTTTATGGAGAAAGGAGCCCTGTACTTCTACCCTTTCAAGTCATTGCTCTTCTGACTACTTAACACATAGTCAGAACACTAGTCTCTGGCCAGGTTACAAGCCTCCCCACTTAATGAGTCTTCTCATTCTTTATCTCTTTGGTACTTGAGAACAATCACCTAAGGGGTAGTTTCACATCTTATTTTATTATTTTTGAGGGTGGGTTATTATATCTCTTTTTTCCAATATTTTCCAAAGTTTTAAACATATTTTTCTTATTGCTTTTACTAGTTGCATTAAAAATTCTCAACATTCCTAGATACTGTATGATTATAATGACAGATAGAAATCTCTAATCCTGATTTTAATGAAAATAGTTGCTATTTTTTCTTTGAAAGAATAAAAAATACTATCCACTAATGTTAACAAAAGTACAATGTATATGATTTTAGAGTACAGAATCACCCCTTTCAAAGTATGTTTTCACACCATACACACCACCAAAGCACTAATAATCTTTCACCATCAATGATGAAGCCTTCCTCTTTTGCTTCCACAACATCACCTTCCCTTTCTGATAGCCTTAGTTCATAGGTTTCAAATGTTTGCTTTGGTTTAGTTTTGTCTTTTCCTTTGTGTTTTTTTTTTTTTTTTTCACTCCACATGTGAGTGAAATCATCCATATTGTCTTTTGTCTTCTGACTTATTTCACTCAGCACAATCCCCTCCAGTTCCATCCATGTTGTCACAAATTGCAAGATTTCATCCTTTTTTAATATATCTAGTACTCCACTGTACTACATTTTCTGTACCCACTCATCCATTGCTGGACATTTAATTGCACCCCCCAACATGTTGCTGTTTTATACAGTGCTACTATGAATAAATAGTGCATATATCCTTTTGATTTAGCAGTTCTGTATTTTTTGGGTAGAAAAGGTTCATCATCAATTATCATCAGGGAAATGCAAGTCAAAACCACAAAGCGATATTACCTCAAACCTGTGAGAATGGTCCATATTAAAACAAAACAAATAAAAAATCAGAAATGAAAAATGTTGACAAGAACATGAAGAAAAAAAAAAAAAGGAATCTAAATACACTGTTGTTAGGAATATAGATTGGTCCAGCCCCTATGGAAAACTATATGCAGGATTTTTAAACTACTAAAACTGTCACATAATATCATCTGCCTTGTCTTAAAGTCTGAATTGTACTCTTCAAGATTTTTCAATCTTATCACTATTAATATTTGGGATTTAATAATTCCTTATTGTGGGAAAAGATAGGCTGTTTTTTTTTTTTTTTTCATTTTAAGAATACTGGTAGCATCCTTGGTCCCTTCTCCTACATGCCAGTAGTATATCTTCTGTAAGGGACAAAAATATCTCTAGACCTTGCCAAATGTACCATCAAAGGCAAACTCACCATCATTTGCAAAGAATTGCTTTGCTAATTGTATGTGTGGGGAATGTCCTAACTCTTTGAAAGACCTTTATAAAATTAGGCTACTCATATATTACTCTCAGAGTGTCATGATCATTAAATGTATTCAGTATAGCTTGGCATATTATCTGGAACATTATCTAGTAAATGGACAAAAATTCTCAGTTTTTATGAGGAAAACAGTAATTATTGTAGTGCTATTTTGGTTGCCATTTCTATTTATTGTGGTTTATTTCCTTCAAAAGTTTTCATGTAGAAACCCCAGTCCCCATAACTGACAATATTATCTTATTTGTAGATAGGGTCTATACAGAAATAATATAGGTAAAATGAGATTATTAGGATGGGTACTTATTGAATATGATTAATAGCACTATAAAGGAGGGAAATTTGCTGACATGCTTGCATGTAGGAGAAACACCAGCTAAAGATGAAGGCAGCTTTTAGAGGCATGCCAAAGTTTGATTAAAAAAGATCCCACAGATGGATGAAATCTGTGGACACCTTGAGTTTGGACTTCTAAGCTCCATAACTAAGACTATACATTTTTATTGCACAAGTCACCCAGTCTTTTCCTGTGGTTGTCTTAGTAAACTATTATAATATAACATAATAATATAAGTATTATAATTATACTTTTTTATTCTTGCTACTATGATTACTATTTATCCATTAACTCACCTAAACCCATAGCAGCTGAATTCTGTGATGTTGGTGAGATATTAGAGACACATTTTGTTTATCAACAAAAAAAAAAAAAGAGAGAAAGGTAATTAAACTCCTTGAATTTCATCCTGGATGTTTATAACAATTATCAGGAATGATTCTGAACACACAGAATGCAAAACCAAATAAACAAATAAAAAAACACCCTAAAATTTACTGATTTCTCCCTGAGTGACTCAGTTTTAGAAGACATGATAGAGACTTGAACACTTGCCTTGAGATATTTAACCTCTCGTGGCACAAGAATTAAAGTGTGAGCATTATCAAGCTATTGCCAGCCACTGCAGCAGGAGCTGGATTCCCGGCCAGAAGCCAACCCACATGGCACAGCAGACCTCTCCTGTCTTGCCCTTGCACGCTGGTCCCCTCAGCAGTGTATTTCAGTACATCCACTTGTTCTGTTCCCCACTCTGTCTCTGGTGAATCCACTCTTCCCCCACCCCAATCCCCACACTTCTGGCCTACACCTCAGTTCTTGTATGCATAAAGATAAATGTTAAAATAAAAAAAAAAGTCTCCCAGGAAAACAATTTTGTTATTGAAATGAAAAGTGGGCAAACTTCATTCTAGTGTTGGTTAGGCCCTCCTTGCCTCTCTCTCTGTCCCTCCACTCTCCCCTACCCTCCCCCTCTCCATCAAAGTCACAGAGGAAGAAAAACAATTAAGTAAACACACCTTCAAAACACATAGTTTTAACATGTTTCATTTTCTTACTTTGGAGCAAGATTGATTTATGTTTCACCCATCTCTTTCAACTTTTAGGTATTCTATCCATTTGAATTTTCTCTTTTTTTCTGTGTATTCTTTAGAAAGAACCTCCTGGTTTCTGAATGATAACTAAACACTGGACTCAGTTCTAACTTGAAATTGCCTGTTATCAGATGCCTGTCTCAAATGTACCAATCTGTATTCATTCATTTGTCCTACATTCATTGTAACAAGTCCCACTGAAATGTTCAGTACCATACATTATCAGAATAATCCTGTGTAACCATTTACTCTGAGTGTAACCAATTGGGAAAAATCAACAGCCAACATTATTCTTCTTATTTTTCTTTTTTTTTTTTTTTAAAGATTTATTTATTTATGCATACAAGCGCTGGGGTACAGGCCAGAGGTGTAGGGGGGTGAGAGGATTCACCACAGAG
>JAGFMF010011458.1:5308130-5321180 GCA_019455555.1 Galemys pyrenaicus | reverse complement strand
CTGGCCGGCAGCAGGGATCGAACTCGTGCTGCAGTGGCTGCGGTTTGCTTCGTAGTGCGTTGCTTAACCCACTGCGCCACCAGGGGAGGCCCTATTCTTCTTATTTTTCTTCATTGAACAACAGAGATGGTTTTCATGGGAAGAAGCTGACACATTGTTTCACAGATGAAATTTGAAATTTTGTCAAAAGAGAGAAGAATGGAAACAGTCCATGCACATTTTTATTAAATGCTAGTAAATTTGTATCTTGTGAGAGTTGTTTGGCTATAGAACCCAAGGAGTGTTCACTTCAGTGAGGGTGAATATTTAGGGTTCAGTTGACCCTTGCACAACATGAGGGTTATGTTAGGGATTCCAACTTCCATGTAGTCAAAAATAAACATGTAACTTTTGACTCCCCCACCCCAAATTTAACTACTAGTTGCCTACTGCTGAGCAGAAATATTACTGATAACATAGTCCATTAGAAAATATTTTTAAGTTATATGTATTATATAATCTATAATTCGTTATAATCTTACAATAAAGTACACTAGAGAAAATATTATTTAGACTATCATAAGGTAAAACATATTTGCAGTACTATGCTGTATATATTGAAAAATACCTGCATGTAAATGTACATGCACAGTTCAAACCTTGATGTTCAAGGATTATTTATAAATGTATAATTTAATGATGTCAGTTGCCTCTCTAGTAAAAGTCTAACAGACAAGACAAGTGAAAGCATATCCATTTTCTTAGTTTCTTTAGTTTATGTCTAAAGAGGTGAATAAACTGGTATGAAGTTTTATATCAACCCATGCATTTAAGCACAACACTGACATGTAATGGAGATTTATGTGTTTCTCTCAAAATACTTTTTTGATAGTGAAAATTTCTTTTTCCAGTTATTAATCTACTATGCTATCTTTTTTTAAATTTAATTATATTTGCCATCATTTGTATTCTCTAGGGAGTACCCACCACCATTCCACCTGTGCACCATCACCTCAATCTCTTGTGCTCTTTCTGCTCTCATCCCCGTCTTTGTCTTCCTCTCCTTCCCCTCCCCCCCACCATGGTCCCTTTGGTTTAGCTTGGCTTTTTGGTCTTGTTGAGTTTTTTGTTTGCTTTTGGTTATAATGCCCATTTCCTTGAGCTTATTCTTTTTTGTTGTTGTTGTTACTCTTTGATATTCCTCCTAATAGTGAAGCCATCCGATATTTTTCTCTTGCCTTCTGACTTGTTTCACTGAGTATAATTCCTTCTAGCTCCATCCATGTTTCTGTAAATGCCCCTAGTTTGCCATTTTTGATTGCTGAATAATATTCCATTGTGTATGTGTACCACATCTTCTTGATCCACTCATCTACTTTTGGACATTTGGGTTGTTTCCAGGTCTTACCAATTACAAATAGCGCTGCGATAAACACAGGAGTACAGGTGCTCTTCTGGATCAGTGTTTTTGTGTCCTTTGGGAAGATTCCTAGGAGTGGGATTGCCGAATCATATGGTAGTTCCATTTCTACCAGACTGAGGAACCTCTACAAGGCCTTCCATAATGGTTGGATTAGCGTGCATTCCCACCAGCAGTGTACCAGGGTTCCTTTTTCTCCACATCCTCACCAGCATTTGTTGTTGTTGTTTTTTTATGTGTGCCATTCTTACAGGTGTAAGGTGGTACCTCATTGTGGTCTTGATTTGCATTTCCCTGACTAAGAGGGATGTTGAGCATTTTCTCATGTGTCTATTAGCCATGTGTATGTCTTCTTTGGAGAAGTGTCTTTTAAGTTCTTCTGCCCATTTTTTGATTGGGTTTTTTACTTTATTTTTCTTGAGTCTTATGAGTTCTTTGTATATCTTTGTGATCAGACCCTTATCCGTTGTGTGGAGTGAAAAGATTTTTTTCCCATTCAGTGAGGTTTCTTTTTGCTCTGTTTAATGTTTCCTTTGCTGTACAGAAGTTTTTTTGTTTTTTTTTTATCTTGATGTAGTCCCACCTATTTATCTTCTCTCTCATTTTTATTGCTTTGGGGACTGCCACCTTATATCTCAATATATGTTTTGCAGCTTTTTACCTATGTCTTGCAGCTTTTCCCCTATGTTTTCCTCTATGTATTTTATAGTTTCGGGTCTTACATTTAGGTCTTTTATCCATTTTGAGTTGATTTTCGTACATGGTGTGAGATAGTGGTCCAGTTTCATTTTTTACAATGACCAGTTTTGCCAGCACCATTTAGTGAATAAGCTACCTTTGTCCCATTGCAGATTCTTTGCTCCTTTGTCGAAGATCAGTTGTCCATAGTTGTGTGATTTTACTTCTGTGCTTTCTATATGGTTCCATTGGCACCTCAGAACATTTGTTTTTAATCTATTGAGTCTCATTTCAAATATTGTCTCCTCTAGAAAACTTGACTGACTCTCCATGGAAAACTGTGAGATTGTGTACCCTGAGCATCATGTACAATGCACCTCAATTCTCTGACATATTTGAGGGCTTCAATGAAAGCAAATGAATTTCAGGAACACTGAAATATAGGGCTTAAGCATAAGAGTGGGTGTAATGATGTTATCTCAGGAATTTGGCATATAAGATCACATGTTCAGACTAAAAATTTTCCTGAAACAGTGCAAAAATTAAAAGAAAAAATGCAAATCCAAATTCCAAATACAGGTGGGTTGAGAAAATCACAGTTGGTAGGTTATAATTGCCACCCCCCCGCCAAAAAAAAAGGCCAAGGGTTAGAAAAACCAAGTGAATATTAACAGATGTAAGTAATCAGGAAGCGGTGTAGAAGAAGCAGTATAGATGGATACTGAACTTAAATTGCCAAACTCTATTGTAAACACCACCTCCCTCCTTCACTCGCTGAGAAATATCCACACAATAAGGAAATACCTCTATCACCTAACCATCTTTACAGCGTATTCCATAATCCCTAATTCAGGCATTTCTTCCAACTATAATAAGAATTCCTTGAAAATAGAAATGATATTTTATAATTTATCACATTAATTCTAGTACTTAGTCCAAGGTATGAGCCAGAGTAAGTGGCAGTGAATGTTGGTTAACAAGTGGAAAATTTATCATCAGAGAGCAACAAGAAAGTCACCAAAATAACTGAATGGTGAATAACTACAAGAACATTTCCTAGATGTTACCACTGAAATGTTATACTGACCTAAACAAATTAAGATAACTCTAGTTCTTCCCTCCCTTAGATCCCTGTCTCTATTTCTCTTTGCCACAACTAACAATAAGCAATGTCCTAAGAGGCGCTCAGTAAATCTTTAATGACTTTACAGATGCATTCTCAAAGAAGAGATGTTGTGAGAAGAATGTTTTCAGACTGATTTCTACTCACATCTGACAGGGGCTTCCACCATTCCTTCAAACAGTGGGTACTCCAAACCAGCAGCCAAGTAAAATAGAAATTACAGGGAGATTCCTCTCCCCACTGATGATGGAAGAGTTTTTACAATGAAGCTTATTGATCCTTGGTAAACAAGTGTTGCAATTGTGAGTTCTCCCTCCATGATATCGATGTTTAAAGATCATTCTAAAGAAGTTGTGCCTAACCCACTAAGCTGACTCTACTGAAAAACTTGATGAGGTCTTCCCTTTATCCTATGATGTATTCCTGGAAAGGCTCCCCCTGCCCCTGACTCAGGATGTGTCTCATTTTATGTAAATCAATTGGTTACCTATCTCACAGCAGATCCATTAGGCAATTATCTCTGAGAAGGGGAGCAGTTATGCTCTTAACTGTTAAAATGAATTGCTTGCTTGCTAATATTTCTGTTTTGAAAAATCTTTTTTTTTTTTTAAAGAATCATCCATCTATCGCTTCTCGGCCTTTTGGCTAAGATCAAGTGAAGAATCATCCATCTATGCAAACAAGAACTGGAGGACAGGCCAGTAGTGTGGCGGTGAGAGGAGTAACTCGAAACAGAGTGGGAAGCCAAACAGGCAGATTGACTGAAACACACTGCTGAGGGGAGCAGCAGGCAAGGAAGGAGAGGTCTGCTGTGTCATGTGGGTCCCTTCCCTGGCAGGGGATCGAACTCATGCTGCAATGGCTGCTGATAGCTTCGTAATGCTGCTCATTAACCCCTTGCACCACCAGGGAGTTCCTGCTTTGACAAATCTTAAGGTAACTTCTGCTTCATACATTCAACTGTTAAGTTTATTATTATTATTATTTTCCCTAAAAACAACTAGTGATGTCATTCAGGACAGTAGATGGGCCATCTGAATCCTTCTTAAATATCATTCTAGCAAAAACTTAATATCCAGAGTTGCCACAATTATAAGAACTATGTTCAGGGATTATGCTATGTGAAATAAGCCAGAAGGAGAAAGATCCATATGGGATGGGGTAAATGTCACTTATGTGCGGAATCACATAGAAATCAAACAAAGGGTCAGAATAAGACAGACTTTAAAATAAGAGCACAATAGACTGAGGTGATGGTGCACTGGTGAAATGGTGACGGAGAATACATGGGAATTACAATTGATGTTGAATATATATAAAAAAAGGGAAAATAAAACCACCCCTTGAAGGCTGACCATAGATCTGATGTGTCACTAAGGGGCATGCAAGAGAGGGTGAGAAGTGAACTGTGGGGAGGGCTATGGGTGATGTGGTGGAGGGGAACTATGATAACATTAAAAAAAAAAAAAAAGATTTATTGATTTACACATACAAGAGCTGGGGTATAGGTCAGAGTCACAGGAGGTGAGAGGATTCACCAAAGACAAAGTGGGGAGCAGAAAAAGCAGATCCACTGAAACACACTGCTGAGGGGAGCAGCAGACCAGGCAGGAGAGGTCTCCTGCACCATGTGGGTCCCCTCCCTGGTTGGGGATTGAACTCATTCTGCTGTGCAACAGATGCTTCACAGTGAGGCGCTCAACCTGCTGTGCCACCAGGGGGGCCCTAGACTGTCAAAATATTAACAAGCTTTTAAATCAATAGTATTTCATTTTAAAAAGCTTTTTAACAAAACAAAAAAGGAACTATGCTTAATATCCAGTGTACAGTATACTATGTAGCATAAATAAAATGCATATGGTAGTAGGGTTGGGTAAGTGTCTATATTCACAGGCATGTATAAAACTAGAGTTTTGCACAAAATATATCATCAATATATTGCAAATATTAAAATACTGTAATATCTTAATATATCACATAATATTTTGTTATAATACATAGAATTATTTGAAATCTGACTACATAAAAAATATGATGTGTTATGAAACATCAGATAAAAATATAAGAGGACAAATTAAAACAACAAATTGGGCCACCCTGGTGGCACAAGGGGCTAAGTCTCAGCACTATGAAGCTATCCACAGGCACTGTAGCATGAGTTTGATCCCCGGTCAGGGAGCCAATGCATAGTGCAGCAAACCTCTCCTGCCTCACTGGCTGCTCCCCTCAGCAGTGTATTTCAGTACATCCTGCTCCCACTCTGTCTCCGGTGAATCCTCTCAGCCCCCCAAACCTCTGGCCTGCACCCCAGATCTTGTATGCATAAATAAATAAGAGTAAATCTTTGGAAAAATAAAACAACAAATAGATTAATATAAAGCAGTGGTATGTTTTTGATAATACTGTGTAAATAGATTTATTCATTAGAATTTAGTTAATTTAATTTCAGTGACTATTCTCTCATATTTTAAATACTGTGAATGTTACTCTTAAATTTTAGACAGAAGAGGAGGTTCGAGTAACACACACTGTTTTACAAAGTTACTGTTTTGTGGTAATGTATTTTTTTAAAGATTTATTTATTTATGCATATAAGAGCTGGGGTACGGGCCAGAGTCACGGGAGGTGAGAGGATTCACCAGACAGAGTGGGGAGCAGAACAGGCAGATGGACTGAAACACACTGCCAAGGGCAGCAGCCTGCTAGGCAGGAGAGGTCTGCTGCACCATGTGGGTCCCCTCCCTGGCTGGCGCAGGGATCGAACTCATGCTGCAGGGGCTGTGGCCTGCTTCATAGTGCATTGTTCAACCCGCTGTGCCACCAGGGAGGCCCATTTTTTGTGGTAATAGTAACGTTTGTTCCAATGACACAGTGTCTTCTATCACTGGACAACAAGATGGTATTTATCAGTGTTGTCCTAAAATAACTGGTATCGCCAAGAATAACAGACAAGAGATTCTACTGTGAGTTTGGAGCAGATACAGACATGATCTTCAAATACAATGTATCTTATACTAACCATCCATAAAATCTGATGTCATAATATTATATCTTTACTCTGTTAAAATATTTTCATGTCAGTCCTGAAAATTATGTCTCCTGCTGCTATAAAATCTGTCCTTGATCCACTAAACAGAGACTTCAGAGAAAATATAGTTTTCCAACACAGGTTAGTGTGATAGATTGTAGAATCTAGAGTGAGATTCTAGTAAATCTAAGTCTGAGGAACATGAATGTGTGTGTGTGTGTGTCCTCTCTGCACCTCTGTCTCCTTCTCAGTGGATTAGTTTTCTGTTGCTTCTGTAACAACTATGGCTTACAACAACACATATTCATTATTTTTAAGTTCTTAGGTCAGAAGTTCGATGTGGACCTCATGGGCTAAAATCAAGAAGTCAGCAGGGATGCCTTCCTTTTTGGAGGTTCTGGGAGAATCATTTTCTTTGCTTATTCTGTATTCTGGAGGCCACTCACACTCACTGGTTCCAAGCTTACTTCCTCTCCAAACTTAGTAACAACACTCCTCTTTCCCTAACCTGGGGAGCATTCTCTTTTTAATTTTTAATGACCCATGTAATTTCATTGGGCTTATCCACCATGTAATAATAGGTCTCTCCCAAGAGAACAATCTCATCTCATGATTCATAATTGTAATCATATTGGAAAGGTCATATTTGCTATGGAAGATGGCGCCACAGATTTTGTGCATAAGGATGTATCTATCTTTTGGGGTAGGTACATTATTTTGCTTGTCACAATCAGTAGAGAATAAAACCAAGTTCAAAACAAACCCTAGAAATCTGACCCTAGAACTTAGGCTATGGGGGGGGGATGGGAAGAGAGCAGATAGCAGAGTGTGGAAGGGGCAAAGGACTAAGGACTCTGGTGAAGGATTTCATATACCTTAGTAGTGGGTATGATGACATGATAATATACATTTGAAGAGTTGTGACCCTATACCTTTCGATCATATTTAATGGTTTTAACCAATGATACCACATAAAAATAAATAAATAACGTATCTGTTTCATAGAGTTATATGACTGATTTAATAGGATGATATAGGTAAAGTGCCTATCATACTTGAGACCACAGTGAATGATTTATAACTACACATTATTTCCTGTTCTCTTTCAGATTGTTAATCACTCTGAACATTTATGAGTCAGACATATATGAACACTGGTGGATGTGGCAGACCAGTGCCACCACCTAAGTGGATGGAGGTTGGTGGCTCCAACTTAGAGCATGCATTGATTGACAAGTAAAAGGAAATACTTCTGTTTCAGTAAATAAAAGTATATATGTACATAAACGGTACAAATCCCCTAATACAAATACAAGTAAATGCTATAAATAATACAAAAATATACTTACAAAATGCATTGCATTTCCATCATTTTTCATATCACATAAATATTCATTAAGCAACGGAATGTAGTATGAAAACACGCACATGTATATGTATGTGTATACACATGTTTGATTTATTTATCTACCCTTTTGTTTAAATTATTGATTCATAAGATAATCCAAAGTGCATGACAATATTTTACATGCATTAAATACACAGTATGAATCTACACACACACACAATGGTTTTTACTGATTATGTTTCATGGTTTTTTGTTCCTGCAAATACCCAAATCATGAGATGTAGTAAAACAGTCACAGTTTTAAGCCATTAAATTGAACTAATTTATTTCATAGTATTTGATAATGTTAAAGGGTTCATCATAGGGACAGTCTAGAAAGCCTAAACAATCTATATGTGGAGATAAGTTGAAAGGTAGTATTTCAGGCTATGATTAAAGTGAGATGGAGTTTAGAAACAGAAAGATCATACATTCTCAGAATAGAAAGACTGAATCCTAAATTTCAAATTTAGTTTTAAAGAAGACTTACTTATTTAGACTTCAACATAGCAAGGTCATATTTGTATTACTTATCCTTTGTCTATAAGCAGGTCCTAGTAGTTAAGAAAGAAGGAAGCTGGAAGTGAGGGAGGGAGTAAGGACAATCAGATGGATGTTTAGTTTGAGAATCAAATCGGCATGTAGGTCAAATAAACCAGGGCCTAATAAGTGGTTTTCCGCTGTTAAAATGGATCAGTTCTTGGAATCCTTCCTCTAGCAGTCACGATGTTGTACTTTCCAAACCATCAAAATAGGCAGGATGCAATTCAAACTTTTTAGAATTTGCGGTGCAGGTTGAGAGCCACAAGGAAGCTTTCAAGTAAATGTAAGTTTCAGTGTCTTTATTTGTTTCCTGAAAGCATCCATCAGAATTTCATAATGCTAAATTAACTCATAGTAAATTATAGAGCAAGCTTTCAAGCTTTGGAAAAATTATCTTTTTTTTAATGCATTAAATGGCTAAACTTTTTTTTTTAAAGATTTGTTTATTTATGCATACAAGAGCTGGGGTACAGGCCAGAGTCACAGGAGGTGAGAGGATTCACCACAGAAAGAGTGGGGAGCAGAACAGGCAGACTGACTGAAACACACTGCTGAGGGGAGCAGTGGGTTAGGCAGGAGAGGTCTGCTGGGCCATGTGGGGCCCCTCCCTGGCCAGCAGCAGGGATCGAACTTGTATTGCAGTGGTTGCGGTTTGCTTCATAGTGCGTTGCTTAACTCACTGCGCCACCAGGGAGGCCCCAACATCATCTTTTAATTGTAACACAAGATGCTTTCCCTTAGGGTTCTTCATTTCCTTTGCCTTTTCTTTCACATGCTGTTGTTAAGAGTTAATCTGAACACACATCACTGATTCCTGAGCTAAATTATCTGCACCCAAATTCTGATGCTGAGTAATTCTCACTTAGTAAGACTCTTCCGAAGTCATTTAATTTTTTTGTCCTCTTCATTTTAACTTTAAGGTGCTAAAAACTGCACTATCAGGATGCATGGTCATTATAAGAACCTAAAGCACTGATAAATATGGGTCGATTTTAGAAGAGTACCAATGATATGAAATCAAAATGATTTTGTGGTATTAGACGCAACAGCACTCCTTATTTGATCACTTCTCAGATTCTGAAGTCAGCATAATTCCTCAACAGAACTTCTACTATGCATATTTTAAAACATCTCTCATAGCACAATATCACTATTTTATAAATATTTGTTTTTAATCCTGTGTCCTCCACTAGAGAATAAATCCCCTTAGTGGAAACTAACATACTTATTTCTTTATTCTTGGTGACTTGTAAAGTTTGAGAATAGACTAGGCACTCACAAAACAAAAATAAAATGAATGAATTAATCTGTCAACATGTTTGAAGCAAAGTTTATATATATATACATTATGAAATAGTGCCTTTCACTTCATCAATTATCAATTACTATGAAATAAATTCAGTATGAATTAATAGTTCAATCACTATGAAATAAATAGTTCAATTTAACAGGTCGAATATCTGTACATATTTGGAGTTCACTTACCTCTAACTAAAACCTCACATATATCAATATATTGTATATATGTGCATATATATCATATGAAGGTTAGTATAAAAATACAAAGGCAGAGTATTAATTGGGAAAAACATATAGGAGCTGAAATCTAGAATGAGCTTAAAACAAACTCTGGCATCAAACACTTGCTGTTTGACCTTCAAGAGACACCTTGACTAGAATATCTATTTTCTACCTATAGTACATCAACATGAAAATTCATATAAAGTGTAAAAAGGACTTGACACTTTGAAGACACCTAATAGCTGATAGCTACTATATTGGCATAGCCAAAGGTTATAAAGTTTGGTTATCTGTAGAAGTGCATTATATATTCATAGGAATAAACAATCTAGCCTAGATAGAACCACATCATTATTCTCTTTTTTAAACAAAAGTACTGAAGTAATTTAGTTACTTCCAGATATGGAGAATCTCTGTGGGAATGCAATTGGTAGAAATAGATAGGGCCATTTGCTCTCTAAATGTCTTTGGACCTGTGCATTGATGGTTCTATAGACCGATTTGCCAAAGCCTTGAGAGGATTACAGTTCTGCTGGAGCTCTTTACCTATGCACTGAAATAGCCAGAGTAACTTCCTACATACAAGACATTCTTAAGTTCTGTCAATTTACTCTAAGAGATCAATAAACCCCAGTTCCTTACTTAATTCTAACTATTCATTGGGCAACAATATAAAATCAAATGAAAAGTTTCATCCTCAGAGCAGAAAATGTCATGGGCCTCCCTTGTGGCCTAGGGATTAAGTCTCAGCACTATCACTGCAAAGGGGCCTGAGTTTTATCCCTGGCCAGGAAACTAACCCACATATGGATCAGAAGAATACTCCTGTCTTGCCCGCTGCTCCCCTCAGGAGTGTATTTTAGTAGATCTACCTGTTCTGCTTCCCACTCTATCTCTGGATCCACCCCCTCCCCCAGCCTGTCTCTAGTGAATCCTCTCACCCGCTGCCCTACACCTCTGGCCTACACCTCAGTTCTTCTATGCATAAATAAATAAATATTTAAAAAATAAGAAATAATCACAATAAAAGGTGACGTATATATTTTGTCAACAAAGCCAGTTAAGTGTTTTTTTTTTTTTTAAAGATTTCATTTATTTATACACAAAAGAGCTCGGGTACAGGCCAGCGGCACAGGAGGTAAGAGAATTCACCAGAGACAGAGTGGGGAGAAGAATAGGCAAATCGACTGAAATACACTGCTGAGGGGAGCAGCAGGAGAGGTAGGAGAGGTCTGCTGCGCCATCTGGGTCCCCTCCCTGGCCAGGAATCGAACTTGTGCTGCTGCGCCGTGGATGCTTCACAGTGCAGCGTTCAACCCACTGTGCCACAAGGGAGGCCCCCAGTTAAGTGTTTTAAGTTGCATTATTTTCTTTAATCTTTACAGAGACCCAATACTTAGACACTTTTATTATCAGCATCATTTTTAAAGAAGAGACTCTTGAAACTTGGAATATAAAATGAATATTCATAGCAAGTCACAAATAGAACAGATATTTGAATTCAGAACTTTCTTACTCAGAAACCCTGCTCTTTCCATCGAATTACTCATCTTTCAAAAAATATTAATTGGTGCAATTAAGGACATAAAACTGGACTGTGAAATGAAGCTATTTAAGCTAAGTAACATTATGTATCATAGAGTGAAGGGCCATTTGATGAGAATAAGATAACAGAGAAAAGTCCATGGTAACACCTCTATGTCAGAGCACCTTCTTGGGGCTAAAAATATAATATAATTATAATTCAAATAAAACTATTATCAATTCTTAACTTGTGAATTTAAAGCAGTCACTGATCTTTATGAAGCTGTTTCCTCAGAAACTGACCCGTGACAAAGATTGGTGCACATTATTTGACTTAAGAAGCAAACCGACAAGACATAGTCGGAAAATGGCAAAGGCATATCAAAAAGACAAGGAAATCAATCCAGAGCCCACCAATGAACAAGTCGTAATTGTGAGTAAATCAGGTTCAAGTCCCAGTTGAGGCATCTGGGAGACTGCAACAAAATCACGCATCAGAGTTCCACATATCTGAAGGAGAATGAAGAATGGGGGCACTTATCCACCAACCCCTGTCCATCATTGGGCAGTGACTGTGCTAGAAGCATTAACCCCTGTCATTTCTTGGTCTATACTATGGAGGCGAGTCAGCTTCAATTTTCAGAAAAAATTCTAAGTGAACATGTCACCAGTCCTGGAAGTAGAAAACCACCAATGTGGTCTTCACTCATACAGAAACGATGAGTGCTGAGGACACAGTGACAGGGCACTGCCAGATCTGCTATCTTCACAGAGACTTAAGTATTTTACGCAGAAAATAGGGAGAACAGTCCCATGTTGGGCTCCCTGGTAGCCTAGGGGTTAAGTCTCAGTGCTATCACCACCGAGATCTGAGATCTATCCCAGGAAGCTAACCCACATATGGTGCAGCAGTTGTCTGCTGCTCCCCTTAGCAGTGTATTTCAATAGATCCACCTGTTCTGTCCCCACTGTCTCTGGTGAACCCTTTCACACCCTTCACTTCTTACCTACACCCCAGTCCTTCTATAAATAAATCAGTCAATCATAAAAAAACCCTGCTTTTGTCCAAACTTCAAGTCATTTAAACATCAATAACATGAACACCAAAATGATTTGAAGGAAATCTTTGAGTGTATGATACTCATTTTTCTTTTTGGTGAAATTATTACTCTGCTTGTTCGAGAAAAATCTTATTAAATTATTTTAAGCTGCGCCCTTCCTTGAAGACAATACCTAGTATTTCTCATTCCAGCTATCTTTGTTAAGCTCATGAGAGACACATGTCAGTGCTTTTCCTTCAACTATATAATTTTGGATTCTTTGTTGAAGAATGGGTTTTTCCCTCCCACTAGGGGACAATTAGGAAATGGCTTGAAAGACCATTCTGAAGCAAGAAAACCTATTCACCTTAGTGCATTCCTAATAAATGACTACATGTTGGAGGCGATGCATAAATATTTGTATAAATAAGTGAATACATGAAGTCTTATATATAGGTAAATAATTCAGAGTCTATTCTAAGTTTATTATTTTAAGTGTTTTTTTTAGAATATTTGATTATCCTTTTTCATTCAATCCTCTCACTAGGAATAGTTATTTTATAAGAACATTAAAATAAATATTTCTCATACATGATTCCTTATTTCAAAAGAACAGCCATGCCCCCACTCCAACCCTGAGCAAGGAAAGCTTGTCATCCTTGCTACTCTGGCAAATGCAGTCAACATTTGGTCACTTATAGCTTAAAAGATTTTTTTTTTAAGATTTATTTATTTATGCATACAAGCACTGGGGTACAGGCCAGAGGTGTGGGGGGGTGAGAGGATTCACCACAGAGAGCAGGGAGC
>JAGFMF010011458.1:5254018-5308080 GCA_019455555.1 Galemys pyrenaicus | reverse complement strand
AGATCAACAGAAGTACACTGCTGAGGGGAGCAGCGGGCACAGCAGGAGAGGTCTGCCGCACCATGTGGGTCCCCTCCCTGGCCGGCAGCAGGGATCAAATTTGTGTTGCAGTGGCTGCGGTTTGCTTCATAGTGCGTTGCCTAACCCTCTGTGCCACCAGGGAGGCCCTAGCTTAAAAGATTTAAAAGATTATTTGGCCCATAGAACCCTCGTTCATTTAGTTGTTGCATAAAACCCTTGTATCCTATTATCAATATGTGGGACAAGCATCTAGGTGATGCCATAAGCATTTTGAGAAGCCTAGCCATTTCCAAATATTTAAATTGGGGTGTCAAATAGCAAAATATGTATGTTGGCATGGGTGAAGGCTAGCAGCAGCACAGTGTTTGTAAGCAACTTAGAGTTTCAAATATGAGGGGGTTAGACCCAGCAATCACAGTTAGGTCTCTACCAGAAAAATACAAAAATACTAGTTCAAAAGGATATATGCATCCTTATGTTCACTGCAGACCAATTTACAATATTTATGGGAACAACCTAAGTACCAAAGGACAGAGGAGTGGATTAAAAATGTATGTATGTATGTATGTATGTACATGTACACACAAAAATGTACACACATGCACATGTATACACACAGGACTACTACTCTGTCATAAAAAGTGACTCTTGACAACTGGATGGAACTAAGAGGGAAATGCTAAGCAAAATAAATCAGATAAAAGACGGTTTCATTTATATGTGGAATAGAGAGAAATAAAAGGGTTAGTCAAAACCAAGTCAATTACCAACCACTGAGATCTAACTGACAAACTGAGACAGTCAGAGTGGGGATTGGTGGGGAGAGATCAGGAGAGCAAGGAGGCCCAGTGACACATGGTGGAGGGTTCGTGGGGTTTTGGTGGTGGCATGGTGTGAAAACACATTTGTCGAGGTTTAAACCTATAACCCTTAAAACAAATAAAACGATGTAAACCAACTTTACCTCAACAAAGAATTAAAGGGAAAAATATAGCAATTTTTTTGTTTGAAAAGGTAAGCTGGTGGTGCAAGGGGTTAAGCACCACACTACGAAGCAATTACAGACACTGCAGCATGAGTTCAATCCCCGACCAGGGAGGGGAACCACATGGCACAACCACCTCTCCTGTCTCCCCTGCTTCTAACCTCAGCAGTGTACTTTAGTCAATCTGGCTGTTCTGCTCCTCACTCTGTCTCTGATGAATCCTCTCACCCCCCACACCTCCAATTCTTGTATGTGTAAATAAACAAATCTTTAAAAATCTCAAGGAGTGGAGTTTATGACCTTGAAAACTATGGTGAATTGTTCATGATACATACTATTTAAAGGATTTTCAGCATTGAGAGAAGGTTTCTAAAACTATATTATAAAATATATGCACTCCCACCATGAAAACAACAAAACTGGACCAGATACTTGAGGTGACACATTTCAGGCTGGGCTGGTAGACAGAACAAACACATGATCTTTGAGGGGAGGGGAGCTCACAAAGTGAGTCCTATTATTGAGATACCTGTCTAGAGAAAATTTATTATCATATGTGGATAAAGACTGAGCAGAGAACAAGGGTGTGTTGAGTTGAGGAAGTGCAATTAGAGACGTGGGAAGCTAAGTCTAAAGATGGAGAGTCTGAGAAGAAATCCAAAGAATCTATGTGGGATCTACCACAAGTGTGTGCCTAAGGACTGAGCTGTATATGTGCAGTGAGGGACCATCTGAGACTTACTAAAGAGGCTTACCAATTGCTGTGGGGTTGAAGCAGAAGATGGCAGAAATCAGACAATGCAAAGGGAGGGGTGGTGGCTGGGGAATTAGAGTTCCAGTCCTGTCAGAGTGCAGAGATTTGTATCTTTTTCTTGACTGTAACATTTAGGATACAACAAAAACTGATTTTTTTGTAGGAGCCAAGCCACACAAAAAAGTAAGATGTACTCTCTCCATAAAGAAAACCTTACTTAAGACTTGATAAGATTTCTGAGGGGAACTGAATATACTCATAAAAGTTAGAGGGGCTTGGGAAATATCTTGGGCATTTCACACATTTCTCACCAGTAAAGTATATTTGAACATATAATTTTGCACCTAGGCATTTACCTAAAAGACCAAACCATACACTCACTCAAATATTTATGCATAAATGTTTATAGAAAATGCATTTATAATTGTCCCCTAATGGAAATAATCCTATTATAACTAGGTAAATGAATACATAAATTCTGGTATACCAGAATATAAAATGAAATGTCATTTATTCGACAATAAAAAGGGAAAAAACTACTAAAACATAAAGCAGAATGAACAAATCTCAGTAAGAATGTGCAAAGTCAAAAAAGAAAAACCAAAACCAAAACAAAAAGGGGCGAAAACTGTACTAGCCAGTTATTTAGAACTCTAAAGAAGACTAATTATCAGGGAGAAAAAGTTTTGCTTCATTTTGAAAATCACTGGTGACAAAAATGGTTGATTCCAAATTTCTGGATAAAGTGACTAGGTGATCGGTACCATTTATTCGAAATACAGGGGAAGTGCAAATCAGGAAGAAAGATGCACTTATTTTGGGTGAGTATATTTGATCGGTATGCGAGGTTGAGTTGTCTTGAGGATACTGAAAAGGAGCCACATCTGTGACACTAGATATAGAGCTTTGATTTTCCAAATGAGGCCATACTTGCCTATAGAGTCATTAGCATAAAAATGAGAAATTACAACTATGTAAGTGAGTGAGTGAGGTCACCCATTTGAAGATGTTAGAAACAGGAAAGAAATTAGCTGGGAAGACATAAAAATCTGAATATTTAAAAGACAGGCAGAGGAAGAGAAGTTCATGAAATAAGCAAAGATAAAAGAGTGAATAAAGAAAAATGGTGTCAGAGAAGTCAAAGGAACAAGAGAGTTGTGAGAGCAATGCCCATAACATCAAATGCCACTGAAAAACCTAGTAAAATAGTCCATTTAGATCTGAAGCACATTTATTGGATTTGGCATTAAGAAGTGGGACAGGCCAGCAACAAGAAAAAGAAACGGTGCCTATTACTAGATATCTGCATTCATATCCAGACTCCAGATAAGTGCTGTGTGACACAGAAAAAACTCCTTTACCTCCATGAAACCGAATGCCCTCTTTTTTAAAAATGGTATGATAAATATATAGTGGAGGAAGATGAAATGCAATGATTGTAAAGTAACATATTCTTATATTTTCTCATATCTAATTTGCCACTCTAACTTTTAAGGAAAAAAACACTATATTCGAGATTTAATTATTCTATTACATCTTCATGAGTGAGGAGAGACTAGACTATGTTACAGTAATGAAACATCAAATTTTACTTATTCTCTCCCTGATACATGTCCTACACAAGTTGGTGGTGAGTTTATGTTCCAGCATGCACCCTATGGACACCTTACTGATATAGCGTGCTATTTTATTACAATACAGGCTATTACACACAAAATGCATTCAGCTCCCTGTGGCATGGGAAAAAGAGTTGAAAGTCTACTAGAGGTGATTAAATGCTTGGTCCCAGAGTGACAAGCCATATCTTCAGGCATAATTAGATACTTAAACTTTCCCAGCTTCAAAGGGTAAAGGAAGTACAATTTTTCCAATGTTCCCAAGGGACTAATGATTAGATATATTAAGTATACGTAGAATACCTATCGGTGTATCTTTAAATAATATTAGGACACAAGTCCTACAGAAAAACGCTGAAGAAAAAACATATACACTTTGGTGTCATGAAAGTATAACCAAAATTTCATTTGTTCCCAAATGTTGTCACTTACAACATCTAAGAATTTCCATAAACTTGTTAGAAAAGCATAAGTATTTAAGTATTTCATGGATTATTTGACTGATCATATGGAGACATTATTGTGCAGTGAAAAGAAGCATGAGCACTGGGTATGAAATATGTGTGTTTGAATTCTGGGTATGTTGAAAACATAAGCAAATTACTTGAAATCTCCAAGATGTGCTTTTAATTTACATAATATATAACCTTCAGAAGGTTATAATTATTTAAAGTAATAATTTTAAAAGAGATAAATAAAATTACTGAGCACAATACACAGAAATGAAAAATGAGTTTCTTCATTTACTCTTCTGAAATCGCCATACCTAATCTAGTCAGCTACATTGGGTTTAGAGATGATTTAGGACCTTTAACTTCTACTTGTACAATGGATTCATTTTAACTTCATTGAACAGGGAATTAGGTACACATACTTTGAATGTCAGAAGAAATAGTTCTACTATTTATCCATATCCCACTTTCCTCTGACTCCTATGCATATACTCATAGGCAGGAAGGAAGGGCTGCTATCTCTGGGATATCAAGTTTCTGATTCAGGAGGATTTATATTTGCTTTCTCAGGTTTCCTGCTCTCTGTCTTCTGTGGCAAAGGATTTGACCTTCTTGAAAAGGTCTACAGTGGTGCCAACCCAACTCCAAGAATCCCTAATCTCAATCACCAAGCACACTTGACTCTCTCACATGAAGAAGATTCAACACATTTTTCTTTCATTACAATTTTTGTGTTGCTTTCATTTAATTGAAATTTTCCTAGAACACATAAATCAAAGTCAATATTTTAATCAAAGTGTTTGGTTACCCACCCTAATTGTCAATAATCAGGCTATTACCTAATCAATTACTCTGAGTCTTCTTGAATAAAACCATCAGAGGCAACAACTACATTTCTGCTGGGAAAGGAATTTGCTTTTTTAGAAAAATTAATTATATTGCTTCTCATAGATCCTTCAGGTTCTTGCATAATTAATTCTGCTGCAGTAACCCAGGAGTCTCTGTTAATAAAATGGTAAGGATCCACTCATGGCCACTGAAGAGTTGGAAAAAGATGATGCTTGAGTCTCACATAGATACTCTTACTATTTGACCACTGTGAAAGAAAGTCCATTAGACATCTGGGTCATGGCTTTATTTATTTATTTATTTATTTATTTATTTATTTATTTATTATTATTATTATTTTTTAAAGATTTATTTATTTATGCACACAAGCACTGGGGTACAGGCCAGAGGTGTGTGTGTGTGGGGTGGGGGCTGAGAGGATTCACCACAGAGAGTGGGGATCAGAACAGGCAGATCAACTGAAGTACACTGCTGAGAGGAGCAGTGGGCACAACAGGAGAGGTCTGCTGCACCATGTGGGTCCCACCCCGGCCGGCAGCAGGGATCAAACTTGTGCTGCAGTGGCTGCAGTTTGCTTCACAGTGCGTTACTTAACCCACTGCGCCACCAGGGAGGACCCATGGTTCTATTTAAATAAATAAACTAAATAACTTGCTGTTGTAAATCTCAACTTATCAGAGAAATACTCAAAAACAAGTCCCACTCCTGTTTACAAATCACTGAGTTAGAATCAACCATCAAGGAGTGGGCCATTTGCCACTGACTATTAGTGATGCAATTCAACAGTGATTCATCCTCCCTGAAAGGAAAATCACTTCTTTGCATGTTCTTTGTGAAATGAATAATAAACTTGTATTATTACTTTAGGAAAACAGTGGAATTGTAAAGCGCAGTAATATTCGTTTAGAAATAATTTATTGAAGTAGTATATGTCACAATCATAAAAAGACACAGAGCATTAAAATATGACCAACCCTTAAGAATCATATCAAATTTATAGTACTATTCTGTGCCAAAGAGCAATTTCAATTTAAAAAGTGCATTCATAAATAGTAACAACTATAAACATGAATCAAAATCCAGTTTCATTTTCACAAAGCTTTTTTTTACTTATATTTTTAAATAGATAAAAAAAAATCTTAATTCCAATGAAGCTGATTTTAAATGGAATAAAAGCTGAAGGGTTGTTTAATAAGAAGTATTGACTAATCCCTCTAATTCTTAAGCAGATTATCTGAAAACAGATTGATTTCTGATGGCCACAGACAGTGCATCATGAAGATAGTGGATTTTTAAATTGCTTTCTAATAAGCATTTTTAAAATAATTATTACTTTGCTTTAAAAAATAAACAAAATCATAAGAGAAAAACAGAATCAACTTCCATTAATATTTGCTTAAACTACAATCATCAAAGTTCAATTTGGATAAACTACATGATTTATTAAAGTAGAGTTATAAGTGACCATGATAAACAGTTGAATTTGGTTACTCTAGAATTCTTTGTAGAGTTGAGTTTCTTTTTTAAAGGTTTTTTTGTTTATTATTTATTTATTCATACAAGAACTCGGTATATAGACTGGAGATACGGGTGTGAGAGGACTCACCAGAAACAGAGTGAGGAGCGGAACAGATGCACTGAAATACACTGCTGAGAGGAGCAGGTGGTGAGATAGGAGAGGCCTGCTGTACCCTGTGGGCTTGCTCCCTAGCTGGGAGTTGAACTCCTGCTATAGTGGCTGGTGATAATAGCTTGATGGTACTGAGACTTTAACCCCTGAGCCAACAGGAAGGCCCCAAGAGTTAACTTTCTTTTATGGAGATGTATTAGTTAGATCCAATAGGAGATCTATCTATCTATCTATCTGAATATCTTCTATCTATAGAGAGAGGTAGCTATCTTTCTTGACCACTCATTAGGAGAAATGTAGTACAACAGTCAATTTCTTAAAGAATAAAATTCCATTAATTTATCATTGGTTCACCATATTAAGTTTTGGAATTAGAATTTTATACTTTGATAAATGTATGTATTTCACCACACCCACCACCCCACCACCAAAGTTCTAGTTTCATTCACACTACTATATTGACCCCATTTATTAATTGTTCTAACAACCCCTCCATACTTTTTACAGACTGCATTTTTTTAAATTAAAAACACTTAAATACTATCATTTAAATCAGTATTTATTTAGTGGTCATTGAGGTAACATTGGTTTACAACACTTGATATGTCTTAAGGGTGTAAGTTCACACAACTATACAAATTAATATTAGACCGCACCACCACCATAGTCATCCGTGTCCAGTAGTGTTTCTGCATTCATTGGTTCAGTACCTAGGAGTGGAATTGCTGAGTCAGATGGTAGATCATATTTTCATCTTTTGAGGGATCTCCATACTGTTTTCTCAAAATTTCTGTACCAGCCTACATTCCCACCCTTGCTGTATCACTTTCTACATTCCCACCAAAAGCACTCCTTTTCCACCCCCTCACCAACATTTGTTGTGTCTGGTTTTGTGATATAAGCCATTCTCACAGGTATGAGCTGGTATATTATTGTGGTCTTCACATTTCCCTAATAATAAGTGATAATGAGCATTTTTTCTATGTGCCTTTTGGCCAACTGTACATCTTCTTTGGAGATGTGTCTATTCAGATCTTCAGCCCATTTTTTGATTCAATTATTTGTTTTATTTGGGTGGGTTAGTTAATTCTTTGTAGATTTTGAATCTTAGCCCCCTAATGGGCTAATGTATGATGTGCAAATGTTTCCTCCTATTCAGTAGGGTGACTTTTTGTTTCTTTTGCAGGTAGTTATTTTTATCTCACACCCATAGTCCATTAGTAGTAATTTAGTAAAACATTTAACATTTACTTGAGTTAATTATTGTAAGCATTATACTTCTCTTATTTGCTTTTCTATCAGTTGAAAGTCAGAGACATCCCTCTCCTCTTATAAATATAGGTGAGGCAGAATGGAAATACAAGTGTGGGGTAAGGCAGAAGCACTAAATGGGGGCAGGGCCCGTCTGCATTTGAAGCTTACTGTGCCTCCTATCTCTGTAGAGTCTGGTTCTTGGATGTGCCGTTTTCATCTTAACTTCCATCCTATGATGATCCCACCTGACTTTATAACTTAGTGGTCTCTTATAGGTTAACTCATAAAGAACCTCTGTACTTTTCCTTAATTTAGGAAAGAGGAGTGGACCTCTGTTAACCTATACGAGTCACTAAATGACTATGGGCCACCCCTCAGAGAATGTAAAGGTTTCTATAGGTGAGAAAACAATCTTATGAAGGGTACAACTGTGTACTATCAAAAACAGATATTCCCAAAAGTTGTGGTAGAATCTTGGTGTGACACTGTATAATACATGATAGAGAATATTTTCAGATCACCAAGTCAAAGAGGATGGCATGAATAGCTTAGCTTGAGTAGCTGAATATCAACTTGTACATCTGGAGCACCAGATAAAGTCTTCATAAAGGAATGTATATATTAAACTGATGTTGATAAATTAATAGGAACCAATTATAGAAGAGGTGAAAGCACAGAGAGGCAAAGTGATCAGTCTTTCCAAAGTGAGGAGGTGTGAAGAGCTATTATAGTAGATTATGCACAAGTTTAAAGTAACAAAAAAAAATCAAAACAAAACAAAACAAAAACAACTCTGGACTAAAATCCCTTCTATGTCACTTTATGTAAATTAAGTAGGTTTTCTAACCTCACAGAGTCTATTTTCTTATCTACAAAATCGGGATAAGTATAGAGCCTCCTTGGAGGCACTTGACCCAGTGCCTATTACACAGTATGTGTTTAGTGAACAGAGTCTTAAGTCATTTAGAAAAAGAATTAAGCAAGCTTTCTAGCCCTTATTTTGCTGCATTTTTCTTTAAGAGGTCAGCCCAAATCTTGCACCATTATTGCAAAGTCATGTATATATCCTCCTGTTGAATAAATACTTCTCTTATTCATCACACTCTTATTACCTGTGAGCAGGTGTGCATTTGAACTTTCTCTTTATTTTAGCATTGAACTCAGATATGTTCCAGAGGTCTAGCTGGCATTAATCCCAGAAAATGACAGATACTTAGACCAAATTACACAAGATTGAAAGTGCCATTTGTTCAGCTATTAAGCCAATGAAAGGGCACTCTTGTCAAGGAAAAACAAAACAAAACAAAACAAAACAAAAAAAATGTTCAGTAAGGCAAAAATCTGTGTAGGATAAACATCTTTCCTCTTAGTCCTTTGAAAATAAAAATAGTAGTTTCTCGCCATCAATATTTGAAGATGCTTTGAAATGTGTTTAAGATGGAAATACAAAAATTATCTGAAATAGTTTTTTCATTTTCAATTTATTCTTACAAGTCTCCTTACTTAAAATCCTTATCTCCTAACAGCTGTTGAAACAAAGAATGCAGGACTCTCTTTGACTTAGTGTATTTAAGTGATATGATACTAATTCTGTTCCCAGTCTCAAAATTAACATAAGTTTTACTAAGATAAAATGTTAAATTTGAGGAGAAATTGTTGTAAGTTTTTGTAAGTAGCTGAGCCAAAATCTGTTTGATGTGATCACCTATTCTAATTTTAAACTTTCAAAGACAAAGAAAAAAAAAATGGCTCGCCATTGTTTCATCTTTCATTACCTACAAGTCAGTTTCAGGATATTATATTAGGATATGTCACAAAGAAAGATTTGATGAAAGTTTTAGGAGATTCTTCCCCATGGACAAATGAGTGCAGGGTATAATTAGAATGAAAGTAGACTTTTGATATTTGTCTGACTGCTGCTTCCTAATTTTCTGATTTGTTTTAAGTAGCAGCACTAGGTTAATGGACAGGGTACATGAAAGAAGGGGAAGAAATTATAATCCTTGTATGTTCTTTTAAAGCCACTGCTGACATTGGCACTCAGCAGGAATTGGAGGGATTCAGGCTACAAGGCAATTAAAGAGGCAAGATACGCGCATATTCAGAATCCTCCCTTTCCTTGAATATGGGTATATTTCCCTGTGTCTTAGCTCTCTCCTTTCCTGTGGAAGGAAATGTCCAGCAAAATTAACTCTATGGAAAATACTGATGTAGCAGTCCAACTGCATTTAGCCTGGGCTCAAGCTAGGATCTTGCTCCACTTCATTTACCCATCTGTTATTTGTATTGAAACTATGGTCTTGTGTATTATTTCCTCCCACAGAGGTCAGGAACTCTGTTTGTCATCCCTGTATCTGTTAGGGCTCAGGTATGAGATGGGTACATAGTAAATGTTTTTGACACCTGAATAGAGATATGTAACCATTCATACATGGATTGATAAACACATGGTGCCATTTAGCAAATAAAGCGTGCATTAGTTAGTACTGGACATGGTCAAATTGCATTGGTACTTGCATGTAAATGCAAATAGGTCTTCCAAGGAAGAAATTATTTTGCCACAATAATGGTTTTCAATCGCATTCCCCTTGTATTATTATAATAATTACTAGCTTTACAATTCTCCAAAGAGGAAATGCAAATGGCCAACAGGCATATGAAAAATGCTCAACTTCTCTTGTCATCAGAGAAATGCAAATCAAAACCACCTCATGAGAATGGCACATATCAAAAAAAGTAGCAACAACAAATGTTGGTGAGGATGTGGAGAAAAGGAACTCTCTTACACTGCTGGTGGGAATGCAAGCTGGCTCAACCATAATGGAAAGCAGTATGGCAGTTCTCAGTCTACTAAGAATGGAACTTCCAGAGGATCCAGCAATCTCACTCCTAGGAATATACCCAAAAGACACAATACACTGATTCAAAGGAATACCTGCACCCCTATGTTTATAGCAGCACTCTTTACAATAGGGAAGACCTGGAAACAACCTAAGTGCCCAAAAATAGATGAGTGGATCGGGAAGCTGTGGTACATATACACAATGGAATACTATTCAGCAATCAAAAAAGAAAAACTAGATACATTCATAGGAACATGGATGGATCTGGAGGGGATTATGCTCAGCGAAGCAAGTCAGAAGGCAAAGAAAAATACCAGATGGTTCCTCCCCTAGGAGGAATATAAGGGAACCAAATAAGGATCAAGGAAAGGAATAAGAACAATAATAATAATAACAATAAAGACACAAAAACCAAAAATGAAAAGACAAGGACAAACTGGGGACACTTGGTGGGGAGGGAAAAGGGGAAGGATAGAGGGCAGACGGGAGCACGGGGGACTGAGGTGATGGTGCACTGGTGATATGGTGATGGGGAATACGCGGGAATTACAATTGATGTCAAATATATATAAATAAAAATAAATAAATAAATAAAATAATTGCTACCCTTAGAACCAGAAAATGGCAATTTAGGGTCAAATCTGTTGCCCTATTTGAAATAACTATAAAAACATAGTAGTTAGGATGTAGAAATGTGTCCATTTTTTTATAATTCCAAAGTTCCACCTTTTGCTAGAGGCACTAGGATTTGGCCTCTAGAATATATTTTTTTTATGGTAACTGTTATCAGCAATCAATAAATGTGAAGGAATACTCAAAATCATTGGAGAATAAAATTGCAAACTCAATGTCCAAACAAACAGCTAGAAAAAAAAATATTATCTCATTACTAGTCAGGTCAGTTTTGTCCACATTATTTTTAATTGTTTGTATTATTTTTCCAGGGATAGCAAATATAATTCTGCTATCATGGAAATCACTATAATATGATAACACCCTTTATGTTTTCCTAGCAGTTTTCTTTTTTATCTTGTTGAACTGCAAAGCTATTGCCATATGCTCATGGTCGTAAGAGACTCATAGGGCTTGCAATGTTGACAGCAGACAATCCCAGAAACTGGTGCAGGCTAATGTATCTGAAGTTGATCTATTGGTACGTAGGAGTTGAAGGAATAAATAGCAGCTCCAAAGGCCTTATACTCCATGAACTAGGAGTAGAAGAATTTACTTAATGTTAAAGTGGCACTGTTCTGCAATGGCTTTACATGATATTTAAAGTCAAAATGTAACAGGGTCTTCCCAGGAAAAGGGGAAGTTCCAAAATACTAGTTCTGCCCTGAGTGGGTGGAGCTAAGGAGGATAAGAAAATTTTCTGCAGAGAAGGAAGAAGGAAGAAAGAAAAATGGAGAACAGCAAGGAGACCTGGATGAGGCACGTGGAGCAGAGGGACATGTAAAAAAACTGTGTTTGCTTTTTGGTCTTGGATTGGTTGGAACAGATGTGGGTGAGAGACCCATGGGGAGGTTAGCAATGGCAGCTTTCATCTTAATTTTAATTTTGCTCTTTTCCTCCAAAATTTGTCTAACTCTTTCTAACCCTTTTCTATGGGTCTCTACTAAAAAGTCCTTTAAATGTGTGCCAGGTTTTTGGGCCTTGCTTTGGGCCAATCCTATTTGACTGGACTTTTACCCTCAAGGAGATGGGTAACTTTGGATGCTTAACTTAGTAAGTATATTCTTTGTCCTTTCTGTACTGTACCCTAATTGTATTAAAGTTCCTTTCCATTAAAAGTTTTGTATGTTTGCTTAATGCAGCGAACAGCAGAACCCATTCAGAAAGGGCAGGCTTGGGTTTCTAAGTGCTCCTCTCCCTGCCCTATAACAAAAAGACTCAAATGTCATTGTTTTCGCCACCATCTATTGATACCATTACTTCCTTAACCAATACTCTCTTCCTCTATAATACTGATTGGTAATAAATTTTACCATTCCATGTAAATATAATAAATAGGTGAAAACATTTGTTTAGTACCTTCAATGTTCAGTGAGATAAAATCTCACTCCGCCTATTCAATAAATTAACAATTCCCCCTGTATCTCTTGCTCTACAGTCTTACTGATGATGCTTAAATTATAACTGAATATCTGGTTTAAAAGTAATGAAATGTTTATAAGACAAAACCACAGCTCAATATTTTCTCTTCTTCCATCCTTATCCTGTTACCAGAAGCAAGTACCTTAGGAAATGTTTATTTTTTAGTTCATTTAGCTTTTTATTTTAGTATTTACCTCAATGAGATTAAATCATATGTCCATCCAGTTAATTTCTGAATAGTCAAATTTGGCATTCTAAACTGTTTCTTATCATAGATATGGACTGAACTCTTTCACATTCTTGTGATTTTTTTTACCTCCTGCCAAATAAATTATATCTCAATTTTCAGATATTTTATTGGTATTGCTCTAGCTATATAGACAGTATTCATAATCATATATGAACAGAATCTATGTATTCATTCAAGATACATCTTATCATTTAATTCCCTATTTTGAACAACTGTTTTTGTTTTGCTTACTGATAATAATCATTTCATTTTTCTTAATTTTTTTGGAAATTAAACATTTCTATATTTTCACAGCATTCTTAAAAATGTCTCTGAGAATAACTTATTTTACTGAAAAAGTCAGATAAATTATCAGGTTTTTCTTTTTCCTCTTCCCTCTTTAGAGAGCCACAGTCACCTGTTCCAGTCCATACTACACACTTCCCAGGTCTACTGCCCAGCTGCCATCTTGAAATCCCCTCACTGCTCTTCAGTGTTTTTTTTTTTTTTTTTGGATCATTATCATCATCATGATCATCATCATGATCATCAAACATGCCCCTTATTTTTATTTTTCATCAACAATTTCCTAATTTTGGAGCAACAGTTTCTCAAGTAAGTTCTTAAAGGCTGTATGTGACTTGTGAAAGGAATGTGCTGTGAGGAACTGCCATGATGTTTAGAGAGAAGTCACTTCTCCAAGGGGGACACTGCTGAAGGATGAGTGATGATGTTGCACAGATCAGAGTTTCATGAACTGTAAGAGTGGTGGCGGGTCACTCTGAGCATTCAGTACACATCTATGATCAGGTTACAAAGGGAGAAAGATTAAAAGGGACTTCACAGGAAAACCATAAACATAATACCCTATCTTTCCTGCACATTGCACTATCTGGGTGTGTGTTTCATAAGACTTGTGAGCCTTAAAAAAAATACCAGATGGTTCCTCCCCTAGGAGGAATATAAGGGAACCAAATAAGGATCAAGGAAAGGAATAAGAACAATAATAATAATAACAATAAAGACACAAAAACCAAAAATGAAAAGACAAGGACAAACTGGGGACACTTGGTGGGGAGGGAAGAGGGGAAGAGTAGAGGGCAGACGGGAGCACGGGGGACTGAGGTGATGGTGCACTGGTGATATGGTGATGGGGAATACATGGGGAATGCAATTGATGTCAAATATATGTAAATTTTAAAAAATTGTATTTAAATAAAAAAGACGTGTGAGCCTTTCCTTCAGTTCTAAACCTTTGTGTGCCTTACTACAGCTATAATTATTTTATAGGTGAAGAAATTGAAAAAAAATACAGAAATTGGTCAATCTGCACAACTAGTAAGTGTGGCAGATTGAGTCTTGCAAACACACACATACACACATACACAGATCTGCATTTACATATTTACTATTGCTAAAAGTCCATTTCTATTCATGAGTTTAAAAAACAAAAATGGCTGAGTAACAGAGGCTGTGTTTTTAAATGTTTCATGAGTTTTCCTTTGTTCAAAACTGGTAATCATAGTAGCAACACTTTGTGTTATTACTATTGAGCCCAAAAAGCTCTGTTTTTGCTAAAGGTCAGCTAGAAATTTTCAAAAGGGCAAAGCTGATTCCATGCATGCAATGCTTGTGCAGGAGAATGTTAGAGACAGCTTTCTCAATTGTTTCTCTCCTTCAATGAACCGATGTTCAAGGTACTTCAAATTCCTAACCTCTCTCTTTTTTTTAAGCCACATGAATACAATAAAATTTGCTTTACAATTTAAGTTGAATAGTCTCCACCCTTTAACGCTGAAACATTAACATAAGAGTTATTGAAATTTGCTGAGCAATGTTGATATAGAATCAACATTACCCATTGAAATCAAAATACATTAATGACTACGTTTCATTTGTTCAAAAACTATGTCCTGAATGTCCATGTGAATGCACTGTTTGTTGACATTGCAACTACATAGATGAGCAAGCAATCCCATCTTCAAAAGAGGAAATTGGCCAACTATAAAATAAATGTATAAACCAATAACTTAAATGCATTGTGAGAATTATGATAATTGGTTTACAACACATTATTTGACATGGAACAATCTCTAATATGTACCACTAGGAAATACAAAATAGAATAAAAATAATATATACAGTTTCGTTTGATGAAAAAATAAAGGATAATCACTTAAATATATTTGCTTAAGTTATGTCTCTTGGTTATAGAGGAAGTTATTGAACAACTATATTGGTATTTGGATTAAGAAGCTTAAAGTGAGATATTTGCTTTTTATTATGCATAATTCTATGCCAATTGTTATAAGGCACTGTTTATCCAAAATGGAAGAGGAATATTTAGGTTAATTTTAGGGACCCAAGAAGTCTTCATGAAGATGTGTTACGTCATCAGTGGTTAGATGAACTGGAGAGAGTGGAAAGATTACAAAGACAAGAAGGGTTTTCAAGATAAAGGGAACAATTTGTAATAAATATCAGAGGGGGAACATCAGTCAGATACTATTACTAGGTGAGGTGAGAAGTGCTGAGAGCACTTGCAGGAGCAAGGAACAGGGTAGCACGGATGCCTGCCACTTCTCTGTGAAGACTTTGCAGCTTGTAATGAAGAATTGAGAATTGATTGTCTGGTGATGAATAGCATACATCAGAAGAGAATTTCATTGATTTAAGAGGAATAAATTAACCATGAAATCCACTTTAAAAGAAGAATTAATGATAGGTTTTTTTTATTATTTAAAAATATTATTACTGGGTCTAATGCTACAAGTAGAAACAATTTCTTAATTGTTGAGCTTGTGAGAGAATAGATTCCTGAAAAAAATCACCACTACAGGATTTTTAAAATACACAGCAAAAACACATTGTATTAGATTTACAAATATGTTAGAGGAATACTCAAGGGCCAAACTTAGTAGAAACTGAAAACCAGAGTGGTTTATGGCATTGACCATTTAGCTGTCCTGGGGGCATTAGTCTATTTTGAACCAATGTGCCTTAAGGGAAAAAAGAGACAAAACAATTGACCAGCTAAGGTCAAGTATAAACACAGGCACTTGAAGACCTAAAAGTTCCTGAAAGATTTAAGGGAAAAAAAAATGCATGTGTGCATGACTCAAGGTTCTGGGAATAAAACAACAAAACTCTTCCTTGAAAGGGTTATTGCTCCAGCCTTTCTCTCACTTCCGATCCATGGGGAGGGCATTATAACACTTGTCAGAGAAAATCTTGGAAACAAATATCGACCTATCATTACTCTACCTGGCAATGCACACCTTAAATAAACCACATGCTCATGAAGCCATACTGCCTCTCTTGTTCTGACTTATTTCATCACCACATGAAAGAAAATCTCAGGATAGAAAGGAAAATAAGCACATTCTGCAGACTCACTGAGAGGCCACTGACACCTAGAGAGGAGATAAGAGCACTCAGTGCCATGCCTCTCTGGGTCAGCCTGCAAGGGGTAGGTGCCATTCAATTGTATTAACAAATTACCTATAGATACTAAGAGAAGAATGAGAACCACTAGCAAATCTTTTGTTTAGAAAGTAGTTGTTTCTACTGCCCAGTTACAACATCTCCATGCTTAAATCTTTAGTTTTGTAAACGTATGGCCATCAGGTTTATCCTGGAGAGGCATAAGAGGCCTTGGAGATGTAAAATTGTTGATGTAGCAGTATGTGGTGCAAACGGAAAGACAGGCAACCCTGATTTCTATTTGAAGTAGGAAGAAATAGGATATGTAAGATTTTTTGGTGTCAAATGTTATGATTTTATTTCCACATAAAGGAGGGGTTATTTTTATTTATTTTTAAAGATTTACTTATTTATGCATATAAGTGCTGGGATACAGGCCAGAGTCCAGGAAGGTGAGAGGATTCGCCAGACAGTGGGGAGTGGAACAGGCAGACTGACTGAAACACACTGCTGAGGGGAGCAGTGGGCACAGCAGGAGAGGTCTGCCACGCCATGCGGGTCCCTTTCCCAGCCAGTGGCAGGGATTGAACTTGTGCTGCAGTGGCTGCATTTTGCTTCATAGTGTGTTGCTTAACCCACTGAGCCACCAGGGAGGCCCCCTCTTTTTATTTTTTGTTACTTTAATTGTGTTTACTTATTTTCCTGTGGTGTTTGCAAATGCTGATATGACTTTGCATGGTTCCTCAGTCATCATCATTAATTCCTTTTTTATGAAAAGACTTTGTTTACATTGAGTGGTAAATCAAAATTGCTTCATGTAGGCAATCCCTGACAGCCACTGGCAATGCCTTTTTCTTAAGATAATGAAGTTCTTGAAGACCCCAGGACATCCCATTTAATCAGAGTGCACCAAACATAAGGTTCACTCATTCTCTTGAGCTTTCTTGCAAATATTGACCTCAAACAAAAAGAAACAGTTATTGCATTTATGTTTACTTCTACATGTAAAGGGGTTTGTTAAAAACAAAAAAACATAAACAAAAACAGAAAGGAGGACAGATTGTAAGGTTCATTATACAAGACTTACATTAACTCCCCTACATACACTCTAAAAGGTTCCCCCTCAGTTCCACTGGAGAAGATACATTATTTTCTGTTAGAGATGCAAGGAATACTGGGCATATAGTTTGCTGATTTACGCAAGTATGGACATCTTCTTTCTAGTCTCCTGACCTGACTCCATTCACACAGGACTTCTGTATATTGATACTGAAAGCATAATTTCGCTACTTACCATCACATGTGTCTAGTCTAATGAGGGAAGCAAGATGCAAATATCTTCTACAAATGTAATGAGCTTGATAATAGATAGAATTTGCCCTTAAATAGCTCAAGTATGTCCTTTTTTATATAATCCAGCTCTCAAATGCCTGACATTTTGGTCCGCCACCATAAGAAACACAAAATTTGATCTCAACAGGTCAGTTTGATGTCTTTCTGCTATTTTATTCTGATAACGTAGCTAAAAGAATTAAAAGCAGGTTGTCAAAAAGATATTTTCACATCCAAGTTCACTGAAGAACCAGAAAAATATGACTGGATGAACAAAATGCATGTACTTACACTAGAACACTAGTATTAAAGAAGCTTAGCCTGTCGTCCGCAAAAACGGATGCACATTGAGGACATTATGCTGAGTGAAACAAATGTGGTCACAAAGAGACAAAAACTGCATGACTCCATTTGTCTGAGACAGAGTATTCAGAATGTCTGAATATCAGAAACTGATATTTTAAGTCAAGAATTTTAAAATTCCTTTCTTTGCTTACCTAGATTAAAAGAAAAAAAGTGACGACTAACATCCACTCAGCATCTACTAAATGTCATATATTATACTGAGCAATTACTCCACATTTATTGTTTTTCTCAACAAAGTCACACTTCAGATCCCCTTTTTATAGTTGAGAGAATGGAAAGTTACTTAACATGAATGTTTTGATATTATCTTGTTGCACAGTGCTGGAAAATTCTTGTCTCATGTCACCAAAATTGAGGCCACTGAAGTCAAGGAGTTTTAGAGAGCTTATTCAGGGTAGGGAAACTCCCTACATTATCAGTGAGGAAGCAGCCCCCAGAATACTCATTTCTAGGGTCTTTTATACCATATACTGCTTGCTAAGGGGATGTTATCTGTTGCATACACACACAGGGAGGTATCTTGCTAAAGAATAACACCCGGCAGGTAAAGAGTGGGAAGCTTGCTCAAGATTAACACTTACAGTTCAAAGCACAGGGTCATCACCCCCTCCCTCCATGTCTACTACTTATCCAGCATTTTTGGTGGTCTCTTGCCCATTCTTAGTGCTTGTAAATGTCCACTGTTGTATACTTTTTCTTCTGCTACTTTCACACTCTGTAGGGCCTCTACCTTGTCTACCTAGCTAGAATCTGTCTCAATATGGATGGTCAGTGCATGAATAACTGATAGAGTAAGCCTATTATGTTGTCATGATGGTAAGTCTCATTTTCTTTGTTAGAAATGTGTGAGTAGGAACACAAAGAAATGGAGAGATATCCCTTGTTCATGGATAGGAAGAATCAATATTATCAAAATGGCCATCCTACCAAAAGCAATCTACAGATTCAACACAATACAATAAAAATCTCAATGAAATTCTTTAAGGAAATAGACCAAATATTGATGAAATTCATATGGAGACACAAAAAAATCCCAATTAGCCAAAGCTCTACTTAAGAAAAAGGAGAATGGAAGAATCACACTCCCAGACCTCAAACTCTACTACAAAGCAATAGTATTTAAAACAGTATGGTACTGGAACAAAGACAGACACACAGACCAATGGAACCATATAGAAAGCACAGATGTAAAGCCACACAACTAAGGACAACTGATCTTTGACAAAGGAGCAAAGAATATACAGTGGGACAAAGACAGTTTATTCAATAAATGGTGCTGGCAAAACTGGTCCACCATATGTTAAAAAAATGAAACTGGACCACTATCTCACACCATGTATGAAAATCAACTCAAAATGGATAAAAGACCTAAATGTATGACCCGAAACTATAAAATACATAGAGGAAAACACAGGTAAAAAGCTGCAAGACATACATCTCAATAGCGCCTTAGAGGTGGCAGTCCCCAAAGCAATAAAAATGAGAGAGAAGATAAACAGATGGGACTACATCAAAATAAAAAAGCTTCTATACATCAAAGGAAACATTCAATAAAACAAAAAGAAACCCCACTGAATGGGAAAAAATATTTGCGCTTCACACAACGGACAAGGGACTGATCACAAAGATATACAAAGAACTCACAAGACTCAAGAAAAATAAAGTAAAAAACTCAATCAAAAAATGGGCAGAAGAGGGCCTCCCTGGTGGCGCAGTGGGTTAAGCAATGCACTATGAAGCAAACCACAGCCATTGCAGCACAAGTTCAATCCCTGCTGCCAGCCAGGGAGGGGACCCACATGGCTTAGCAGACCTCTCCTGCTGTGCCTGCTGCTCCCCTCAGCAGCGTGTTTCAGTCAGTCTGCCTGTTCTGCTCCTGCTCTGTCTCTGGTGAATCCACTCACCTCCTGTGACTCTGGCCTGAACCCCAGCTCTTGTATGTATAAATAAATAAAATCTTTAAAAAAAATGGAAAGAAGAACTTAAAAGACACTTCTCCAAAGAAGACATACACATGGCCAAGAGGCACATGAGAAAATGCTCAGCATCCCTCATAATCAGGGAAATGCAAATTAAGACCACAATGAGGTATCACCTTACATCAGTAAGAATGGCACACATCCAAAAAAAAAACAAAAACAAAAACAACAACAACAAATGCTGGCAAGGATGTGGAGAAAAAGGAACCTTAGTACACTGCTGGTGGGAATGCAAGCTAAATCCAACCATTATGGAAGGCCATATGGAGGTTCCTCAGTCCAGTAGAAATGGAACTACCATATGATTCGGCAATCCCACTCCTAGGCATCTACCCAAAGGACACAAAAACACTGATCCAAAGGAGCACCTGTACTCCTATGTTCATTGCAGCACTATTTGTAATTGGTAAGACCTGGAAACAACCCAAATGCCCAAAAGTAGATGGCTAGATCAAGAAGATGTGGTACATATACACAATGGAATATTATTCAGCAATTAAAATTGGCAAACTCGGGCCATTTCTAGAAACATGGATGGAGCTAGAAGGAATTATACTTAGTGAAACAAGTCAGAAGGCAAGAGAAAAATATCGGATGGCTTCACTATTAGGAGGAACATGAAAGAGCAACAACTACAACAACAAAATAAAAAAAAAAAAGAAGAAGCAGCAGCAGCTCAAGGAAATGGGCATTATAACCAAAAGCAAACAAAAAACTCAGAAGACCAAAAAGCCAAGATAAACCAAAGTGACCATGGTGGGGGGTGGGGAGGAGAGGTGGTCAAAGACGGAGATGAGGGCAGAAAGAGCACAAGTGCCTGAGGTGATGGTATAAGGGTGGAATGGTGGTGGGTACTCCCTGGGGAATACAAATGATGTCAAATATAATCAATTAAATAAAAAAATAAAACTTTTACCCTCAAAAAAAAGTATCTTTAAATGCTTAACTTAATAACTATTCTTTGTCTTTTCTGTATTATTCCCTAATTATATTAAAGATCCTTTCCATTAAAAAAAAAAAAAAAAGAAATGTGTGAGTAAGAAACCAATGGGACTAAAATAGGCAGCATTTGGTATCTAGCACTCAACTGAATTCGATACTAATTTATCAGGTCTGATTCAATGGTACTGATGCGGCACACAGAAAGTAGTGTTTGGATATCTATCAGGAAAAATAACCATCTTCCCCTCCTGCAAATAAGAATAAGAAGAAACCCAATATAAAGTCATCTAAGGTCACTAAAATCCAACTCCCATGTAAATCACAGTCAGCTGAATTAGAGGTATATCAAGTCAAGAGCTCAGGATACATGGACCCAGGTCGGTATACACCTGAATTGAGGAGCAGAATCTATTAAGAACTTTTTAATCTCCTGTGTTCTGAATCTAATCTCATCTCAACAGGGTGAATATACAGTAGATCATCCAAAATGAAACACTTCTGGACACTGAAAGAAGAACCCATTAAGACTTAGAGGAAAGGTTTAAACCAGACCATTCTACCAAAGTTTAATGTGCATTTATCACACACACACAACACCAGATCAGAGGACTTAAAAGATTGTTCTGACATCAATCAGTACCCCTCCTCTGTTAAGGGTCCAAGGTCGCATTTCCTCTATAAAAGTTAATTTTAGGATGCCGGGGCCCGCCCTGGTGGCGCAGTGGGTTGAGCAACGCATTATGAAGCAAACCACAGTCTCTGCAACACGAGTTCGATCCCTGCCTCCGGCCAGGGAGGGGACCCACATGGCGTAGCAGACCTCTCCTGCCTCGCCCGCTGCTCCCCTCAGCAGTGTGTTTCTGTCAATCTTCCTGTTCTGAGTCCTGTTCTGTCTGGTGGATTCTCTCACCACCCACACACCTCTGGCCTGTACCCCAGTGCTTGTATGCATAAATAAATAAATCTTTAAAAAAATATTAAAAAAATAATTTTAGGATGCCCTGTAATTTATCTATAATGTGTTAGACAAACTTACAAGACTTGCTTCCCATTGGACAATATTTCGACATGCTCTAAAGTATTTTCTATCAAAAAGCTAGCAGGGTGTGTGTGTACGTGTTTCTGGGCTAAGAATGTATGCACCTCTACCACTGAGGGGAAATGAGAAGTTCCCAAAATAGAATATTTTAACTCATGCATAAAGTCAACAAATTCTTTCCAAAGCATAAGAAAAATCCATACACAGCTCCCATAATTTCAGAGACAAAGTCTCACCAGTCATACAAAATTTCAACAAGGATGACAAAAAACAGTCCCAAGATTCCCCAAGGAAAGAATGCTTCTTTCTTTCTCGAAGATAGCATCACATAGTTTAGCTCCTTATAGGTCTGTTGAGGAAATCTTCCAAGAGGTGCTTCCTTGAGATTGATAAATGAAAGTTGTACTATTTTCCTTCCTAAAAATGTTTTATGAGGGACTCCATTAAAAGACTTAAAATGATCTTCATTAATCATTTGGCCCCCAAACCCTGAGCCTGTCTCTCAGGCATCACTTTTGGCTATATATGTGTTTCCTTTGGTTCCATATTTGGTCAAATTTTGACTGGGAATTCTTTTTTGTGAACACATTATAAATTATATATAAATAAACATATAACCACTAACCAGAATTGTCAACAACAGGGCCTCCATGGTCACGTAGTGGTTTGAATGCCGTACTGTGAAGCATCCGGAGCACAGCAGTGTGAGTTTGATCCCTGGCCAGGGAGGGGACCCACATGATGCAGCAGACCTCCCCTCACTTGCCTCCTGTTCCCCTCAGTAGTGTGTTTCAGTCTATCTGCCTGTTCTGCTCCCCACTCTGTCTCTGGTGACTCCTCTTGCCTCCCGCACCTCTGGCCTGTACTCCAGCTCTTGTATGCATAAATCAATCAATCAATCTTTAAAAAATAATTGTCAGCAACACAAGATGACTACAAGGTGTCATATCCTCAGACATGAAAAAGGACTCTGATGTAATATTGTCATCAGAAAATGCAGAATTCCTTTTAGAGTTCTAAAGCACTGGAAGCAGTTTCCACAGTCCATCACTGCTCTGAAGTAGCTTATGAAGCAGGTAGTTCTTGCTTTAATAACACAATGAAAACAGTGCCTTCCTTTCAGAGTTGAAGGAAGTGAATTTCATAGAGAGAGGGAGTGGTTTCATCCAGTGTCCTTCAGCTAGTGAGAATCAGAGACAGAACCAGAGGTCAATGGGGCTGAATCCCTGATTCACTGCATTTGTGTTAACACCTTTGCTCTCATAACCACCTTTGTCATTCTGATACCTATCAGGAATCATAATTTTAATATCACCTATTTTCTTCCATCTACGCCATCCTATCATTTCTATTTGAGTCTCATATGGTAATATTGACCTTCTCTTGGCCTCTGCAGCTCCTGGCCTTAGTTTTTCTATGTGCATTAGATAACCTCTTTTTACACTCTGTTTATAAGTGCATTCTTATAGCTTAACCTTTGCATATTAAATAGAAGAGGCTTAAGAAAATGTCTCTGATCCTTCTTATCCCCCTTCCTGTTTATGTTTCCCTACATTTATAAGCTTGGAATAAAAACCATGAAGTACAGCAAAATATTAAAAAGAAACAAAGTAGTAGGAGAATAGTTATTTTTGCCTATAGTTAACGTTTTAGTAAAGAAATTTTTTTCTTCATCTTAAAAAAAAATAGATATTTTTAAGGCCTGTGACACTAAGATGGTCAGGTCTACATTAAGGAAAACCAAACCAGAGGAGATGCTTTAGAAATGCTCCCTAGGCTTGGCAGCAGTCCGCTACCTGGCTTCTTGGCTAAAAGCCACTTTCTCTTCCATTTCATTTCCATCCAACCGCTGAATTGATCTTTCCAAAGTACAAGATGCATCATTTCATTTACCAGCCTAAATGCCTTCTGCGACTGCCTATTGCTCACAGACGAGAAGATGAATTTATTAATCTCGTCCTTCTATAATGTGTCTTGCTCTCACCTGCTGCAACCTGTCTCTGACCCCTGGCCATAACACATCTGATTCTTCAGAAAAAGAAATCTCTAGATATATGATAACTACCTTAAGCTTCAGTCACTGCACATTCTACTTCTGCCTTAAATTTATCTTCCTCTTTTTTGATAAGGACATTATTTTCACACTGAGAGATCAAATTCCTATTTTAGAATTTCTGAAACATCTTCCCTGCTAATGTAGTCCCCCTTTCTCTATTCTTACATCTGCTCAAAATACACAGTTAGGTAGTTTCTAGGTGTCAGACCTGCTTTGAGATATCAGAGAGAATGTCCTGAAAAAGACAGCAAAATTTTCCTCCCTCATGGCACTCACATTCTAGAAGGTAGAAAAGAATTGGATATAAATAAATTAGTAACCAATATGCTTTGAACAGTAATAAGAACATTAAAAAATAAGAGACGGTTGACAGTCTAAAAATGCCAGGGAAGATTGAGGAGCATCAGCAACTTCACTGGGAGGGGGAAGTCTCCTTCCCTGGAGGGAAGGAGATGGAGGCAGAGGAGTATAGAGAGAAGTTTCATACATACATAGACTAAAGTACAAAGGACCGAATATGTTTTTATGTTTGAAAGACAATCAAATAAATGATGACAGAAATAATTTTTTGACTAGAATTTTCTAAATGCATGATAATAGGTAATTTGTTCCTCAGATAAATAAGCACAAACACACACACACGTGTGTGATATTTCCACAAGACTATAGCCTATATGCTTACACATTTTATAATATTTCTTAGGTCCACGGTGCTTGAAGTATAGATGTATAGACTCATATATTCACTCATTCATATATTTCCTTTTAAATTTTTTTAAAAATATTTATTTAGGGGCCTCCCTGGCAGCACAGCAGGTTGAGTGCCGTGCTGTGAAGCATCCACCGCACAGCAGCGTGAGTTCGATCCTCACTAGGGAGGGGACCCACATGGTGCAGCAGACCTCTCCTGCCTCACCCTCAGCAGTGTATTTCAGTTGATCTGCCTGTTCTGATTCCCCCTCTGTCTCTGGTGAATCCTCTTACCTCCAGCGACTCTGGACTGTACCCCAGTTCTTTTATACATGAATAAATAAATCATTTTTAAAAGATTTATTTATGCATACAAGAACTGGGGTATAGTCAGAAGTATGGGGATTTATAGGATTTACCAGAGACAGAGTGGGGAGCAGAACAGGCAGATCAACTGAAATACACTGCTGAGGAGAGCATCAGGTGAGGCAGGCGAGGTCTGCTGCACCATGTGGGTTACCTTCTTGGCCAGGGTTCGAACTTGTGCTGCAGTGCTATGGATAGCTTCATAGTACTGCAACCTAACCCCTTGCACCACGAGGGAGGTTCCTCATATATTTATTTATTCCATAATTATTTATTGAGAGCCCAGTATATAGAAGGTACCATGTAGAGACACCAGGGATAAACTGTTGCAAAAACATTGCCACAGTCCTTGCCTTTCTTATAGAATTCAAAGACTTGCCATTTTACCAAATAGTTGCATCAATCAATATAAAATGAAAAGTTCAATGGGTAATGTAAAGGAGAGAACTAAGTATCATAGCCATATTAGCAGTGAAGAAGTCCCCAGAGAGGTGGAATCTAGGTTACAAACTTAAGGATGAACAGGAGCCTGTTACATGAAAATTTGGACCAAAAGCAGAGCTTAAGTAAAGACAAACTGTGGAAGACAAGATGCAAGAAAGCTAATTTTCACACTGTGTT
Organism: Galemys pyrenaicus; assembly: GCA_019455555.1. Classification (NCBI taxonomy): domain Eukaryota; kingdom Metazoa; phylum Chordata; class Mammalia; order Eulipotyphla; family Talpidae; genus Galemys; species Galemys pyrenaicus. Next base: position 5,282,539 of record JAGFMF010011458.1, on the reverse strand, counting down.
AGGTACTTAGGTTTTTATCCTAAGAAGAATGGGAAGTCAACTATTTCATCTCAAGAAACCACCTAAGTGTTAATTCAGTTCAGAGACTACTTTCAATGCCCACTTTATGGCTAATTGTTTGGAAAGCCCTTACCCTATACTATCACCACAAAATATCTAAAATAACAACAAAAAAGATGATTTCCTTGAATACATCATCACATAAATGGTCTTTCTATACTGGATTCCTCTTTACTTTCCCAGGATTACTCTTCTGCTGCTTCATCTACTATCTTGTGTTCATATCATTCACAGAGCTTTCACTGCCCCCAATTACAATATTATCATTTGTCTTCGTGCCTGTGAATCTCTGCATTTGTGCTTGTCACACATGAAAGAATTTTTGATGGGAGATCCAATAACCTGTCTTATAAGAGATCAGGCATCTCAGCAAGGGCCACGTGTAAAGGATTTATGATGTGGGGTTATCAATGACAATCTGGTATCTGGCTTGTCTAATCGAAATAGTTACCAGTCTATATGTGGGAGACAAGATTTGTGGTAGCTTTTCAAGATTTCCCTTCAATTTTGGGACTAACAGTCTACACATTAAATTGACAAGCCTACAAATGATAATTAAAACTTAAGGACCTGGCCATGTCTTCAGGAATAGGACTCTAGATTTAAAAGTCTATTTCTAGCCTAAATCAACCCACATCTTACATATAGTTTATGCAGGCTGACATATACAAAGTCTTTTAGAAATAATTTAAGTATCTTTCAAGGAGAAAAAAAAAAGATGAGGATGTATCAGGAATAATGTCATCATACTGGGTACACTTTTCTAGTTTTATTGTGACAGTAGCCAGGGCCTCTGCACAAGATGTGGTTGTTTTACTGCACCCTGCTGACCGCTAACTGACAGAACTGAGGAAATGTCCATGATATATATAAACAAAGAAGAGGCAAAAAGAAAGAGAAAAAAAATAATAATATATCCTTTTACTCATGTTCTCTTTCTGTGAGCATAATTTTTTTATTAGAATCTAAACACATATAAGTGGTAGACTTCTTCATGTGTACACCTTCTGAATTCAACGCAATGCATTTTCTAAACCTTGGCATTGTTGGAGTATTAGGCTAGATAGTATGTTGTGAGGGCTGTCCTGCCCTGTTTATGGTAGCATTTCATTGTTTTTTAAAAACCAACATTACTGATTTAAAAAAAAATATATAGGTATGAACACACACACACACACACACACACACACACACACACATATATATATATATATATATATATATATATATTTTACAAGGTAGCATTTTGGCAGCATCTCAAACCACTACCCAGGAGCTGAACCTAACACCTTCTGTCGCCTGTTGGAGACAATCAAAAATGTCCCCATAGATTGCCAATGTCCCTGAGGTTAATTGCTTCATCTCAAAATGTCTTAAAAATGAATTAAGAGGGCCTTCCTGGTGGTGTAGCCAGTTGAGCGCCGCACTGTAAAGCATCTGTGGCACAGCAGTGCCAGTTCTATCCCCGGCCAGGGAGGGGACCCACATGTCGCAACAGACCTCTCCTGCCTTGCCCACTGCTCCCCTCAGCAGTGTATTTCAGTAGATCTACCTGTTCTGCTCCCCACTCTGTCTCTGGTGAATCCTCTCACCTCTGGCCTGTACCCTAGCTCTTGAATAAATAAATAAATAAATCTTTAAAAAAATGAATTAAGGCTCTGATGTGAACATGAAAATGGAAAGTAAATCATTTCCATGTTCTCTCTGTCTTAATTTATCTATCCTTGTGCATATGAGTATATTGCAATGTGATTCTTACAGTATCTCATTTAATTCTCAAAGATATTCTTGAAGGAAATATTTTACTGACATTCAACTCATGTTGAAATTAAGGTTCAAAGATGTAGAGTCAAGATTAAACCAAAAGAAAACTGGACCAACATAAGCAAAAGAATGAAACTAGACCACTACCTCACACCATGCACAAAAATCAACTCAAAATGTATAAAAGAGCTGAAAATAAGACCTGAAACCATAAAATATACAGAAGAAAACATAGGTAAAACACTATAAGACATACATTTTAGTAACATCTTTAAGTTATCTTTGCTTCAGTATAAATCATATTTCATAAACTTACATATACATAAGCTATAACAGAGTTGAAATAGGAGTGTAGAGAAGAAATAAAGGAAAGGTATTTTGTTCAAAGATGAATATAGTTTACCAACGGTAAAGGAGAATCTGGTAAGACTGGTAGGTTAATGTTGAAAGCCTACATACAGTGTATATGAGCAAGTTCTTTAGCGGGACAGATAAGAGGGATTCCCATGGCTTGGCGGTAGACAAAGTCCATTTGGTATGATGAACCAACAGAGAATTCAGAAACCAAAGAGCCCTTGAAGAGAATACATAAGGTTTCAAGTGGGAAATGTCCAGGGAGGTCAACCAGATTTACTGTAGATACAAACATGTGATCATCAATGCAGGGAGAATTAATAATCCAGACTTTCACACTTTTGTCTCACTTGTCAATCATTATTCTGGACTGTATCTCAGAATTTTATGGATATAACTCCTTCAGTATTTAGGGAAGACGTCTCAAAATGATTAATAGGTCAAGATGATAAGAGTGTTGCTAAAATCTTCCTCACCCTTACCATTTTTCTGTATATTTTTTGGTATAAATTATTGAGAGATGAGGTATCTCTAACTGTAATTGTGAATTTTTCTATTTCTCATTATGATTCTATCATCTTTGATTCACATATTTTGGATTTCCATCAGGTGCTTAAATGTTTAGAAAATAACTGACTTTCATAATTATGAAATTGCCTTCTTATATATTTCAGACTGAAATCTGAAATCTACTGTCACATTGGCAATGTATAATATTAATTAATATTAATATTCAGCATTCTTTTAATTAGTGGTAGCATGGTGATTTTTTTCCCTTTTTCTTATCTATTTTAATCTATTTAAATTATATCTAATTTATTTTTATAAAGAGTATTTCTTATATCCAGCAGATAGCTGCATTTTGCGTTTGTAACTATAGGCTATTTACTATTTGCATTTAATTTGAATATTTTTATAATAATTTAATATCTATCAGAAATTTACTACTTGCTTTGTGTTTTCTCCATCTGTTTACAATTCCCTCTCCCTGTTTTGTACCTCCTTTTGGAGGCATTTTACGTATTTTTTTTTAATAGTTCCATTGCTTCTTTTGTTTGGACTTATTAGCTATAATTCTTTGTTATTTTGTGGCTGCATTAGAGTTTATAGCATCCATCATAACCTCTCCAAATCTTCATTCAAGTAATATATTACTAATGTCTCAGACAAGAAACAGAATAGTATATTTACATTTCTTCCTTCTTAGAATTTATGTCCTTGTTGTCATCACATAATTTACTTTAATATATGTTAATAAAACTTCCCAGTACATTTTTTGTTACCTTTGTTTAAACAGTTGTCTTTTAAAGAAACTTAAATGACAGGGAAAATGCCTTATATATTTAACCATACTGTTACCACTTTCAGTGTTCTTTGTTCTTTTATGTACATGAAGATTTCCAAATAGTGTGTTTTCTTTCTGTCTAAAGGACATATTTATCACCATTCTTACAATGTGAGCCTCTTGGTGCTTAATTCTTTCAGCTTGTGTATGTCAGTTAAAGTATTTATTTTGTTTTTATTTTGATACATATCTTTGCAGGGTAAAACTGCCTAAGTTGACAGTTTTATTCTTTTAGCATTTTAAATATATTATTCTACTATTTTGTTGCTTGCAGCACTATTTCCAAAGACATTTGTACAGCCATTTTAATCTTTCTTTTTGGAGAGGAGTATAATCTGTACTTAAGTTTTTATTACTAATTTGAAAAATTTGCTTATGATCTGCCTTATTGTTGTTCTCAGGGTATATAAAATTTATTGGATTTGTAAATGTTTCACTGTAATCAAATTTTCAAAATAGTCATTATGTTTTAAATGGATATTTTCTGTAACTTGTCAACTTCCAGAATATTTTTGTCTTATATGTTTTAAATAAAGTTACATTATTTTATATCTTGTTAATTTTTTCACAATATAAGATTTTTGCCCTCAGATGTGGTCAACTTCCAGAATTTAATGGCATGCACATAACATTTCTTGAATTTGCCTCACAACTCACTGGCAATCCTTTATGATTCTGCTTCTCGCTCTCTCCTCTTTTAGCAATCATTATGTCTTCAAACTCACTATTTGACTTTTCCTATAATATATCGCCTCCCATAACTTCCATCTCGTATATGTTATATATTTTCCTCAAAGATTATAATTTTCACCTGCAGAGATTGAATTTGTCTTTTTAATATTTTCAATGTCTGAAGCTGCCTTTTCACTCATAAAACAAAGTTATAATAACCACCATAATGTTTTTTCCTGCTAATTTTAGTAACTGTCACATCTGGGTACAATTCAGTTAATTTATTTATCTTCTCATTACAAACCATAATAGTCCTGCTATTTGGCATATCTGATCATCTTATGACATACCAAAAATTACGGGTTTTACTAAATTGGGTGCTGGATATTTCTCTATTCCCACAAACATTATTAAACATTGTTCTGAGACATAGTTATGGAAACTTGGAAGCAGTTTGTTCCTTCTAAGTCTTATTATTATGAGTTCTTACATGGGCACAGTTCAGTTTCCAGTGTAGATTTATTTCCCTGCATACTGTACCCAATACCCCATGGATCGTGATCATTCCCAGACTGGCTATTAAGAACAATCCTTGCTCTGGATGGCCATAAATGCCAGTTGCTATTAAAGTTTATCTTTCTAGGTGGTCAGGTTATTTTCTCGCATGCATGCACTGATGATACACAGTAGGGGACCCTTTGCAGATATGTGTGATGTTGTATGTATGTAGTTCTCTCCTGTTTCTCTATCCTGTGAACTTCAACCCTCAATGTATCCCAAATCGCCCTGCCTCTTGATTGGGATAATAGTAGCATGCTGTTTAGAAACATTTTCAAGGCTATAGCATGACTTTCTTTGTTTGCTGGTCAAATCTACTGTCTTTGTTGTCTTACAGTCAATGTCTTAAAATAAACTTTTAAGTCATCTCTTCTTTTTTTATTTCAGATCAAAGGTCAATTCATTTCCTGTTATTGCATCATTGTGGGAAGGAAAAGATCATCCTTCATTCTCCAGATCCAATCTTGTTGCTTCACATGAAACTTGTTATGAAAATTTTCTCATACCATGTGCTTTTATGTCCCTTCTATATTGCTTTCATAGCAACACTTCCAAACAGTAATCAGTTATTCATTATTTATGTATTTCTCCTCTTTTTTCTCCATTGATTAGACAGTTTTATTTATTACAGAATGGTCATCTAGAATTCTAGAAATTAAATATATGGTACATAATAATTGGTCAATTAGATGCTGGTTGACTAATTGAATAAATCTCAGTCATGTTATTATCTCTCCTACCTATATCTGCCTTTCTTATTATTTAACAATCAAGGCATGCATTGTTCATGAAGGAATTTTGTTAGGCAGAATACTGGGTTAAATTAAGTAAAGAGACAAATTGCATTTCACTGGGTCTCCTCTTTTTTTTTTTTTAATTTGGGTCTCCTCTTTGCAAAGGAGTAATCCAACTGGTGGAATCTGCATTCAAAAGCAGGCTACAAGATACCTGTTCATGGAAAGTTTTCCAGGTATATGCTGATTGGACACCATTGATGCTATTACCTCTCATCCTTCAGTACTGTTCCATGAATTGCATACTTGATATGAGTTTGCTGTAGTGGGAAGTGTAAAATAAGTATGAGATCACTGAGAGGTGAACACGGCGAGGCAGACTCTCCTAGTAATGATACAGGAGGTGACATATGTCTGCTGCCACTGTGACCTTTCTCTCCCTCCAGTAACACATATTACTCTGAAAAACGAACACAGTTAAAAGGAGAAAAAAATGAGCCATCAACCTGGGACACTGTTTAGTGACAAGCAGCTTGTTTACAGCTCTTTCTGTAACATGAAATGCTTTAGGACTTTTTGAATTATTTTCCTTACCTTTCTTTCAAGCAGAGAAACTCAGAGCTAGAATTAATTTGGATATAACCTTCTTTTCAAACGTCCCACATTTGCTGAATGTATACTACGCTTTAACTGGACTATAAGAAAGAAAAAGCAGAAATTTCTAAGCACCTACTATGGAGTAGAGAGAGCCTTTGATTTAAGGAAATAGACATGTACAATGGACTCATGGAGCTTACCATCTACTAGGATTAAGTAGACAAGGTCATACTAAAATGTTGATGGACATTTGTATTTGATAAATGGATAAGGTATTATGGGGGGAGAATAGACATACTGTGGAGTCTGAGGGCATAGCACATCATATGCTGATGTACAGGGACTGATGTAGAGCTACAGACATAAGAAAATACTTCTACAGAAATAGAAGGGGCTAAAGCAGTCTGACAAATTGAGTCAGATGGGGGAAATATACTCAGTGATATTAAGTGTCATACTTAAAGCCACACATCTCTGAGATCTAGAAGGTGAAGCTTTTTGTTCCACTAAGTTACCTATAAATAGCAATAATTGTGATTCCAAAAGAATTTCTTGTTGTTGTCATAAAGGGATAAAGTGGTGTTAAGTCAAGTTCTTAGTATTTATGTGGTTAGAAATCTGTACAGAAAAATCAACACCCACAAGAAAGTGGATCTTTCTGCCATGCTTCTAATGCGGAGACTGAGACTTCCATCAAGGAGTGATTTTCTTGTTTTAAATTTAATGCTGACTCTGTTCAAGCAGAAAATAGATTTGAAGACAATGAAAAATGCACCACTTTATTTCCCTAAGGCCTTCCCTGCAAAGTAGGCCTTGAACAAAACTAATTTTATAAGGAGACACAAACAACTAAGTTAATCTTCAAATGTAAAAAAAAAAAAAAAATCATGTTTCCTAAATTATTTCACTAAGTATTGATTTTCTGATTCCTATTATTCATTTTAAAATCACAGGGCTCAGTGTAGAATTTGCTTACATTCTGGTAACAAAATTCATAATCAAAGAGGAAGAGGGAAATAATCTCACCATGGTGCCTACAATATTTCTATCCAAGAGAACCTTGTAATATGCTGATAAAAATTAAATTTTAGTGAATAAAAAATTCATAAGAAGTAAAAATCCAAAAAAAAAAATCAAACGATCCTTAGTGATAAACTGGTATAATAACACTTATTTTTCATGCTGGGGTAGTAGGGGGGGATTTGATTTTTTTTGAAAAGGAATATTATGAATGTAGTTTTTCCACATTGGCACCATATTTCAGAAGATTTTACAATAGAGTGACATTACATTCATTGAGAAATATAGCAACAATAAATTTGATCAATTTTAAATAATGGGAAAATGTGCTGCAGTGCTGACCATCAGCAAAAGCAACAGTGGCATGAGGTCTAAATTATTCTTGACCTGCAAGGGAACCTAGAAAGTCTTGGTGACTGACTTTTGTGACTCATCGCTCAAAGGAAGCTGAAAAAGGGAAGGACAGTTGAAACCTTTATCTAGTAAAGAAAATAGGAACAAAATTACACCTTCAAAACCATCAGTAGAAATCTCAGAAAAATAGAAAAATGGAACTGACAATTAAGAGCATATCCCTATGTTTATTGAAGCACTATTTACAACAGGTAAGACCTGGAAACAACCTAAATGCTCAAAAACAGATCACTGGATCGAGAAGATTTGGTACATAGACACAATGGAATACTATTTAGCAATCAAAAAAGATAAACGAGAGTCATTCATAGAAAACATGGTTGGAGCTAGGAGGGATTATGCTCAGCGAAATAAGTCAGAAGGCCAAAGAAAAATACTGGATGGTTTCACCCCTAGGAGGAATACAAGGGAACCAAATAAGCAACCAAGGAAAATAATATTATTAGTAGTAATAATAATAATGGTGATAATGATAATAATAACGATAATAATGGTAATAAAAACACAACAAGAATAAAAAGATGAAGACAAACCTGAGACACTTTGTGGGGAGGGGGGAGGGAATGGGTTGAGGGCAGAAAGAGCACAAGGGACAGAGGTGATGGTGCGCAGGTGAAATAGTGGTGGGAAACCCATGGGAACCACAATTGATGTCAAATATATATAAATGAAGGGAAAAAAAGAAGATCTATACATTGTAATTTATGTACTCATTAAAAGAAAAGAGCATATGGAGGTTGGAAGTGTGGGTAAATTCACAATAAAAGAAGTTTTAGTAGGTTTAGTAGGATACCTGCATATAAGTAAAGGGTTGTGCATTGCTGGTATTTCCTTACTACTTGAATTTCACACTATCTGGAGAGAAAGAGTCATCTATATAGAAGTCTATATAATTTTGGGTCCACAAATTTGTTGAAATTGTGAGACTATATTATAGTCTTTATTTCCTATATCGCCGTAATGGTTCACAAACAGTGGAACTTGTTTTACTATACTGTGTCACTTTTAAAGACTCATGTGTATCCTGATATTTTACTAAACTGGCCAATTAGCTTGATTAGATTTTCTGTATAGCTTTTGGGGTTCTCTATGTATATTATCAGATTGTCTGCAAACAGTGATAATTTTACTTCTTCTTTCCCTATTTGGATACTTTGTATACGTTTTCTTGTCCTATTGCTCTGGCCAGGAATTTCCAGTGTTACACTGATGAGCAGTGGTGAAAGAGGGCATCCTTGTCTTGTTCCAGATCTTAGGGGAAAGGCTTTTAGCTTTTCACCATTGAGAATGATACTGGCTATGGGCTTGTCATATATGGCCTTTATTATGTTAAGATATGTTCCTTCTATCCCTAGACTTCCAAGGGCCTTCATCATAAATGGATGCTGAACTTTGTTGAAAGCTTTCTCAGCATCTATTGATATAATCATGTGAGTTTTTTTCGAAGTAAGTTAGAAGGCAAAAGAAAAATACCAGATGGTTCCTCCCTTAGGAGGAATATAAGGGAACCAAATAAGGATCAATGAAAGGAATAATAATAATAATAATAACAATAAAAAGACAAAAAGCAAAAATGAAAAGACTAGGACAAATTGGGGACACTTGGTGGGGAGGGAGAGGGAGAGGGTTGAGCTCTGTTTTTGAGCATTTAGGTTGTTTCCAGGTCTTACCTGTTGTAAATAGTGCTTCAATAAACATAGGGATATGCTCTTGATTGTCAGTTCCATTTTTCTATTTTTCTGAGATTTCTACTGATGGTTTTGAAGGTATAATTCAGATGGGAGCATGGGGGACTGAGGTGATGGTGCACTGGTGATATGGTGATGGGGAATACATGGGGATTACAATTGATACAAATATATATAAATTAAAAAAATGACTCAAGTGCTGGTAACAATGCAGAATGCATGTAAACCAACTCAAAGTTGATAGCATGATCTTTGGACATAATTGGGTCATTTAACTTTTAAAAATAATTATCCAATTTAATAATTTATAGAATCTGTCCAGTTTCTGATGCATTTGAGTTTGTCACCTGATATAAATTGTCATGACATTTAAATTTTAAGGCAGCTTTTTACCAACTTTAATGAGTAGCTAGGACTTTTCTAAAACACAGACTGACTGACTACATTTAGCAATTCTAACAATTGCCCAGCGAGAGCAAATGCTGATAGTGTGCATACTCGTATACTGTACTTTCAGAAACAGAGTTTAAATCAAGTGACTTCCCCTGGGACCTGAGGAAAGGGCTTATGTGAAATTAATTCATTTGATAATGTAACACTAGAAAATAAGTGTGAAAGGCAGGTAACTGAAACAAAGAGGGAGTGAAAACCAATACAAGGTTAGATTTTTAAATTGGCCACAGTGTGGATAATTATGGGAGATTTGAAGAACTTATTAAAATATACATCAACATTCACTGTCTGGCTCTTCTCCAAAGAGGATATGCACATGGCAACAGGCACATGAGAAAATGCTCAGCATCCCTCATAATCAGGGAAATGCAAATTAAGACCACACTGAGGTATCACCTTACACCAGTAAGAATGGTACATATCAAAAACAAACAAACAAACAAACAAAAAAAACAAATGTTGGTGAGGATATAGAGAGAAAGGAACTCTACTATACTGCTGGTGGGAATGCATGCTAGTCCAACCACTATGGAAGCCGTATGGAGGTTCCTCAATCTACTAAAAATAGAGTTACCATATGACCCACCAATTCCACTTCTAGGGATCTACCCAAAGGACACAAAATTGCTGATCCAAAAGAATAACCTGTACCCCCATGTTTATTGCAGCACTATTTATAATTCGTAAGACCTGGAAACAACCCAAATGCCACAAAGAAAATGGGGTACATATACACAATGGAATACTATTCAGCATTCAAAAATGATAAACTAGAGTCATTTCTAGAAACATGGATGGAGCTAGAAGGAATTATACTCAGTGAAACAAGTCAGAAGGCAAGAGAAAAATATCAGATAGCTTCACTATTAGGAGGGATGTAAAGGAAAATCAACTACAAAAACATAGTAAGAGAGAGCTCTAGAAAATGAGCAATTACACCCTAAACAAACAAACAACAGACAAACAAAAAACACAACAAGAACAAAAGGTCAAAGATAAACCAAAGGGATCATTGGGGGGAGGGGAGGGAAGAGAGGGGGATGAGGGCAGAAAGAGCACAAGGGACTGAGGTGATGGTGCATGGGTGAAAAGGTGGTGGGAACGCCCTGGGGACTACAAATAATGTCAAATATAATTAAATAAATCTAATAATAATAATAAAAAAATACTGTCTGGGATTATCAAAGAAGCAACTACGTATTCACCCATTCTTACTCTCACTGACCAAAGCTGGCTTCCTGTACTTGGCTTGCCAGGTTGTATAGGAGTGATTATGGAACTTTATTTTTTAAATTTTAAATATTTATTTTTAGTTATTTATGCATACAAGAACTAGGGTGTAGGCCAGAGGTGCAGGGGTGAGAGGATTCACCAGAGACAGAGTGGGGAGCAGAACAGGCAGATTGACTGAAATACACTGCTGAGGGGAGCAGCAGGCAAGACAGAAAAGGTCTGCAGTGCCATGTGGGTCTGCTCCATGACTGTGGATGGAACTCATGCCACAGTGGCTGGTGAGACCTTAACTGTGCTGAGATTTTAAACCTTGTGTAACTAGGGTAGCTCTATGGAACATTTTTAAAATCACAGTTCCATATGTATACATCAGAGAAGCCATGTTGCTCTTGCAGGATCTCAAGCTAAGGTGCAACTGAAAAGAGTTGAGCGGGTGGCATAGAGAATTCTGAAGTGCTGCACACGAACTGCAAAATAGCATACACTTTTCTTTTCATGAGTTGGTACCTTGAGCCTGCGTACCTGATCATAAACTCAACTCAACGAGGCGAAAGCCAAATGTTCCCTCACATTATGCCACACTGCTTCCCCCAAAGAAAAGTCATGCTTATACCACTTTAATGGAGAAAGCATAGGTGTGCTGCTAGATAATGAATTTCTGGGGAGAAGGTAAGAATTATTGCATTTCCCCTTTCTGATTAGAGGATAATCTTTAAAGGACCATTAAAGGTCAGTGTGATCGTCTCCCCTCCCAGAATTTCTGTGGTCCCTCTAGTGTCTTCTAGTTCAAGAAACAGGTGCTAGTTGACAGAAAATCAGATTCATTTCATCCTCCTACTCTTTCAAAGAAAACCATGGAGTTTAGCAGAATGGCTGTGTACAGTTAACACATATACTTCTGTGCACAGGACACTTTAGAATAAATCTCTCTTAAATCCTTCAGCAATTGTGACAATGTAACTGAGCCAGGCTATGCCAATCTTCTCTAAGTGAATCCGAGAGAGATTATCATCACTATCCTAACAATGGCTATAGAAACCAAACACCTCTGGGTTTTAGGCAATTTGTCCTTTTACTTCCTTTACTCTATCGCTAAAACCAGAGAGCAATGACAGCTTATTAAGGCAGTGTGACACTCCCCAACTAATTAGATCTTTCCCAAAAGTTTAGATAAGTGTAATAAACACATACATCAGAATTTGTTGTCTTGCTCAGGTTACGGCTGATTACTTAAATTCTCTGCTAAACTGTGATGCCTGCATTACTTTGTCCTTAGGAGAATGGAAGGTTACATAAACCTAGGGGATTTTTAATGTGTCAGTAGCTTGTAATCAGCCTCACACATGAATTCCAACTGCTTAGGAGTATGAGAAACTGACATATTAAGAACCTTTGGGACTAAATTGCACATTGAATGACCTCTATTTGGCAAGAAGCCCTGTTGTGCTGAGGGAAGAGTTTGGCCCAAGTGTGAGATTACATACTCTAATTTTTCAACTTGAGCTACTCTTCAAAACAGAATGTATGTCTTTAGATTTACTGGTTTGATGCTAAAATTCACCATGCTGAGAACAAAGAAAATATTATTCTTGTTCATATCTCAGGGTTATAAAGGGAAACAAGTATTACAGACTTGCATATACATACACAAGCTATGAAGATAACATAATTAAAGATGGTGAGGTACTTTATAAACATAAAAGGACCATGAGTGGGGTGTTCTCTGTGTTGGCAAATCAGAGGTGCTCTGTTTCCAGTCTTTTATTTGGGCCTACAAATATATATCACTGTCTTTTCAATGACTTTATTATGTCAGGGTCACTTTCACTGTTACACAAGATCTTGTTCAGTCAGTGAACTCTTTGGTAAGACATCACTGATTACCAAAAACACACTGATAATGTTGTATAAATATGATATAAAACTTTGCAAGTAGTTGTTTTAATTCAAAAACAGTATTAGTGTCTATTGCTCCTGATGATACCATTTTTAAAAAGGTTTCGTTTTTCATTGCGTCCATGAAACGCTGAAAGTAGAAGTCTTCATCTGAGTCACATTACAAGTGAGGCGTGGTCTTAGAAGTTGAGATCACGCCCATCTGGTAAAGGCCATTGCTGTTCCATTATCACATTATGTGTGCAGTCAAACCTTCAGTCAAGAATTTTACTCATCCTCCTAAAAGCAAAGTAGGAACTTCTTTCTTTTTATTGACACCATATTTTTTAAGAATACCTGAAGAATGTAAGATTGCATTAGGATAACTATATTCTGTTTCTGATGTCCCACACTGAAGCATCTTTTTGGTCATTCAACAGGATTATGGAAAAAGGATAAAGATTTCCATAAATGACATTTTAGAATAGCTGGAGATTGAACTTGAACTTAGTGTTCAGTGAATACAGAAAAGAGACTCCAGTATATAATTTGGTAAACATTGAGCTCATTATATGAAGGTTAGTCTATTTTTAAAAATTACTTAATATCAGCATGTTTTTTTACCCTGTGGCTTAAGAGGCCTATGTAGGGTTACTACTAATTGCCAAGAATACCCATTAAAATAGAGCTAGTTCTCTTTGAGGCAAACCACTTCCTAACTGTGAAAGTTTATTGCTAAATCAGTCTCGTGTTAGGCGACTCCACTGTGATGGTGAAATGGATTACATAGCCCTTACATTTCCCCTTCCTCTGAGAACAAATGATCCTCTCAAATCATACTTTCTGAAAATCTCAGACCCACTGTGCTCTTTATACTGGCCTTGAAAAGAGTCATGAATAAACATCTCAGAGAATGGAGTCAGATCACCTGCCAATTCCTGGAGCGAACAAGGTATACAAGCTAGAATTGTAAATCACCCATCATCTCAGGAACTGAATGGGGAAGTTACTTCCAGAATATCACCCATTAGAGTGAGAAATTGGTCAAAATGACCCAGAAGATGTCTTCATAAAAATGAATGAACAAAATAGTAATTATCATGGTACCAGAAATGTTCTCCAAATTGCACTTCTCTCTATCAGCAGGTTTTCTATTCTCTATATGTGATTTGAAAATGGTTTCTCATTCCTGGAAACAGAGAGAGGTGAGCCTACTATTAATTAATTAATTGATTAATTAATTAATTTTTTCTTTATATATATTTGACATCAATTATAGTCCCCACGGGAGTCTGGTATTTGTTGAATCCCACTTAATATGTAAGTAGTATGTCAGTGCTAAAGATTTAGAATGATGCCCTTATACAATAAAGGGGGGTGTGTGGTATATGCATGGAAAATATGCATCTTATTAACAGTAACAAACATGTGAATCAGATAATAACCCTGCTAGCCCCTACACCGCATCTGAACTCTCTCAGGGCTTCCCTTCTACATATACAGATTCATCACCTTAATTTCAAGGCTCTACTTTATTTAGTCTTGGTATACTCTGAAAACCTCATTTTACGCCATGCTTCAGTGCATTTCTATTTCTAGCCATTCACATGGGTACCTTGCCTGCTTTTCAGATACATCAAGTTCATTCTTATCCTTTGATTGGAGTGCTTCTCTACCTCACTTTTAAGACATATTGGATCCTTCCAATATATCCTGTTTCAGCTCAGATGTGATGTCTTCACAGTGCTACTCTCAAATGTTTGCACAATAAAAAGTGTCTTCTACTCCAGTGCTATCAACATGCTATGCTTAATATGACAACATGCTATGCTTAATATGACAACATGCTATGCTTAATATGACAACATGCTATGCTTCTTTCCTAAAAATTTTCTGTCTTTCCATCTTTCCATTCTAACCCACACATGTGTGTGCACATACACAGACACACAGAAATCTAAATTATGAGAGTGAGGTGTGTGTCTGTCTTACGTTTTATATCTCTATTACCTTACCTTAGCAAAGTCTGGCGTAATGGATACTCAGCAAATATACTGGGAAAAAAGAAATTGCTTAAACCACAGAAGTGGAAATTGGGTATGAAAAAAGAATCAGAGGTAAGAAGTAGGACTGGGGAGATTAAGAGAAGTCCCAGTTTTTGTCACTGTACAAAGAGAGCACTAGCACATGTCACTCTCACAGTAGTCCTGGTGGACTCTTCCTCAGATACTTACTGTGCACAGCTTTTTAAAAAGATTTATTTATGTTGAGTTTGTTTGTTTTGGTTGTAATTGTCCATTCCATTGAGCTTTCTCTTAGACCAAAGGGAACATGGATGGGGGAGGGAGGCAAGTGAGGGGAAGGCAAAGACAGGGAGGAGGGCATAAAGAGCACAAGGGTCTGAGGTGATGGTGCACAGGTGAAGTGGTGGTGGGAACTCCCTGGGGACTACAAATGTTGTCAAATACAATTAAATAAATCTAATGAGAAAAAAAAAAAGAGATTTATTTATGCATTTTTTTCTTTATTTTTTAATATATATTTTTTAATATATATATATTTGACATCAATTGTAATCCCCATGTATTCCCCATCACCATATCACCAGTGCACCATCACCTCAGGTACATATTTATGCATTTTTTTATGAAGAACTAGGGTGTAGGCCAAAGGTGGAGGCAGAGACAGAATGGGGAGCAGAACAGATAGATCTACTGAAATTCACTGCTGAGGGGAGCAGCAGGCAAGACAGAAGTCTGCTGTGCCACGTGGGTCACCTCCCTGGCCAGGGATGGAACTCAAGCTGCTGTGATAGTGCTGAGACTTAACCCCTAGGCAACCAGAGAGTCCCCCCTCAATGTGCTCATTTTTCTTACAGAAGTCCTGGTACCCAGGTTATATTCTTTATGTGCTGGAGTTGCCTGGGGCAGGGAAGCTTCCTCCATGACATCAACAGGCCTAATATATTGAACTCACTTGACAAGTTTAATGAAGACTATAGAGAGTCAAGTATATATATAAGGAATAAATGCATGTTTCTGCCTCTGGAGACATTTATTTAGAGTAGGGATGACTTAGGAAGTGATAAACATTATCACAGTTTTAGCTAGTGTGTCTTTGTGTAAAAATTCACCTAGCTGATTGCTTTTCAAAAGGTTAAAATAAGAATTTTAGAACACAGCTATGTTCTTCTATTATGTTTGTGTATTGCAATAACTTGTTTTTCACTTATATGAATTGTCAAAAATTCCATTAATATGTTGATGCCCTCAAATCAGTGTGAATGAATAAATATATTTAGAGAATACGGATTAATAACAACCCCTCATCTGATATGACCGCACTTTCAAGTGTTGTAACCTCTTTTGTTTCATTTAAACAATTTAAGGAATACATTTTAGATGCTGCGATCTAATTGTTTGTTGTATCTTACTAATCAGAGTTAATTTATTCTCTAACATGTCTCTAGAATCTACTATTAGCCCCATGGTATCCTAATTTAAATTTGGCCAGTATGGTCCTTATCACCCCCATCCAAATACCTGTTGTCTAAATCTCAGTTACTTACATTTAAAATCTTAAAATTCAGAGGCATAAGTATAAAATGCAGCTTCTTGACACCTCATAGCAGGAGCAAATGCTGACTATTAATCACTGAATGCATTTGCAAGACCATATGTTAGTCCATATTGAAGAAAAGGTTCTTTAATTCAGTTAACAATAGACTCCATGCTGGTTATTATCTTGTATCTTTCTATATACTAGTAAAGGCAAAACTTCAGAATAAGAGCTCATAAAAAATTGCAAAGTTTCTCTAAAAATTCTTGGTTAGAAGACAAAAGAAAAATATTGGATGGTTTCACTTCTAGGAGAAATATAAGGGGACCAAATAAGGGATCAAGGAAAAGAATAACACCAATAAAACATCACACACAACAAAAACAAAAAGACATGGACAAATTGGGACACTTTTGTGGGAAGAGGGCAGGGAATGGAATGAGGGCAGAAAGAGTACAAGAGACTCAGCTGGTGGTGCACTGGCGAATGGTGATGGGAATACCATGGAGACCATATTTGATGTCAAACATATATATAAATAAAGAAAAAAAATCTTGCTGCATCTATGTACTCATAGAGGACATGCTATAGAGCTTAGTGAAGATGGTATGTATTTTTAGGTCACATCTCTCTTCACCAACTTCCATGTCAATCATACTCATACTCATTGTTTTTTTTCTAATTACAGCCCAACATATTTGTTTTGTTTATGTTGTATTTGTTATCTTGGGTGTACATATTACTTTCATTGCTTTTGTTTTATTTGTAATACCCTCCATTCCCTTATAACCCATTTTCATTCTCCATATCCTAGAAAGTGGAAATTGCCTACCCATATTTAAAGACGCAGCAAAGATAGCATGTTTTCTTTCCAAGCTTCTTATATTGTCTCTAAAACAACTGGTTGCTGCTTCATTTTCCCATAGTAGTGATCACATTGCATTAGAACTCAGAAGACTGTGTATTCCCTCTAAATCAAGTAAAGGTATTGAAAATAAGGGTTGTGCTTTAGTCATATTTGGGTTCACAGAGTTTTACTCATTATCTGATCTTTTTTATGCCTTAAACATATTATAAGTTCAGGGCTTCCCTGGTGGCACACCCAGTTGAGCGCCACACTGTGAAGCATCCGCTGCACAGCAGCATGAGTTCAATTCTTGGTCAGGGAGGGGACCCACATTGTACAGCAGTATATTTCAGTTGATCTGCCTGTTTTGTTCCCTGCTCTGTCTCTGGTAAATCCTTTCACCTCCCAGGACTCTGGCCTGTACCCCAGCTGTTCTATGCGTAAATAAATCTATCTTAAAAGAAAAAAAAGTGAAATCCTAGCCTAATCACAAAAAAGACCAGACAAATCAATCTAATGGAAAGTCCACAAAGTACCCGATTCAAAACACATCAATAATCATAACATTGGGCCTCTCTGGTGGTGCTGCAAGTTGAGCACCGCACTGTGAAGCATACACAGCACAGCAGTTCCAGTTAGATTCCCCACAAGGGAGGGGACCCACATGGTGCGGCAGACCTCTCCTGCCTCGACCTCTGCTACCCTCAGCAGTGTACTTCAGTCTACCTGTTCTGCTCCCCACTCTGTCTCTGATGAATCCTCTCACCTCCTGCAACTCTGGCCTGTGTACCAGCTCTTGTATGCATAAATAAACAAATCTTAAAAGTCATAAGATCATCTAACAAGGAAATTCTGAAAAACTGGCATAGCAAGAAGAGACATGATAACTAAATAAAATTTAATATCCTTGATATAATTCCAGAACAGAGAAAGGACAGAATAAAAAGCTAAAGAAATATGAATAAAGCATTGACATTAGCTAATAATGTGTTGGTACAGATTTATTAATAGTCAAATGATAACAATCTAAGACTGCAGTAATATTAACTGAGTTTAGGCTTAGGAGAAAACTATCCTATCTACACATTTTTTATATAAGTCTAAGATTTTGTAAAAAATAAAGTGTACTAGCATGTAGTCCTGCTATTTAAACATAAATGCAGGCAAATATACAATATGGTTAATAATATAACAGTATTTTTATCATAAACATTACCATCATTGACCATAAAATACTTTTATTATTCATAAGTGGCTTGCTGACAGAGATTTTCAATATGTTCTGTTAATTTTACTAATGAGTTTATTTTTAAAATTAAAAAGAAGAAATAGGACAAGTACAAAAAGGAATATATTCACTTGAATATGAATTATTTGTTAAGAAAACAGATAATTTTTTGTATTTATAATTTTTATTTTTCCCTTTATTTATATATATTTGACATCAGTTGTAATCCCCATGTATTCCCCATCACCATATCACCAGTGCACCATCACCTCAGTACCCCATGCTCCCACCTGCCCTCTACCCTCCCCCTCCCCCTTCCCCACCAAGTGTCCCCAATTTGTCCTTGTCTTTTCATTTTTGGTTTTTGTTATTTCTTTATTGTTATTATTATTTTTTTTCTTATTCCTTTCCTTGATCCATATTTGGTTCCCTTTTATTCCTCCTAGAGGAGGTACCATCAGTTAATTTTTAAGGAGGAAAAAAATTGATTCAATTTAGGGAAATGACACATAAACATATTTGATTTAGTATATTTACCTAGGAAGCAGAATTGATGAAGGATATGAACATTCTTTGATAACCTATTGGACTCCAGGTCCTGGCTAGACATTTATAGTGAAGGAATATTATTTAGTTATTATCTGTCTTGGTCAGTTCTGGCTACCATAACAAAATAACATGGAGTGTGTAGCTTCAACAACAGACATGTCTCTGTTCTGAAGGCTGGAAAGTCCAAGATCATTTCCTAACTTACAGTTGGCTGCCTTCTCTCCGTCCTCATATAGCTCAGAAAGAATGAGTCCTGGATTAATTACAAGCCACTAATTCCATGAAAAGAGCCTATTCCCTTGACCTCATTGCTGATCACACCACAAAACTCCTACCTCTAAATTCATTATACAGGAAGCTAGGACTCAACATACAAAATTTGAGGGGATACAAATATTCAGTTCATAACATTACTATAAGTTGAAAGAGGAAATGCTGTTTTGCTTTATTTCTTATTTTTAAAGATAAGAAAAGTGAGGTGCAGGCAAGTTCAGGGAGTTGAGCAATGCCAACCAGCAACTTCCAGTCTAGCTCAAGGTTGCTGCCAAGTTGTGCTCAGGTATGTATTACTCAGGGAGATCAATGTTTTAATAAATCTTACGTATCAATGTCTTAATACTGAGGGAATTTATTTCTATTTCACTTTCACAATACGATTCAGTTGTCTGAGACCACTATTTATTATATCTGGTAGTTTTGATATTCCTTAAGGATTTAGGATTCTCAGATTCTATGCACCAGGCCAACAGAATAGCATAGACAATATGAAGACTATGAAGTGAGATTTTGCTGTTTAATAGCCTTTATTTTTTTCATGTATACATTCTTCTGACCAAAATTGGTTGCTAGATTGTAACCTACTATGAAGGAGGCTTAGAAATTGAATTTTGCTACATACCCAGGAAGAAGAGGACAAAGAAGATGAAAAAGGTGAGCGAGAAAAGAAAAAGGAATTATATTAAATAACCAAACATCCTCAGCTCCAAAGTTAGAGTAACTTGTAGAAGGAAGCTGATGTGAGCATTAGTTTCCTAGAGAAGAAGCATATCATCTCTCACAAAGGAAATCGATTCCAGCAGCTCAATCACAGGTTTGGGTTTAAACACATGGTATTTCCTACAAGTATACAAAAATGTAAAGAAAAGACATCCATTAGAAAGCTGTGTCTCACCTATAGAAATGACAAGAGAAGCCAGGCTATATGTGGAAAAGAGGAGGGGATGGGAAGAGTGGCACAGTGGGGAATGAAATGGGCAGTGAAGAAGTGCTTATTACTCTGTCTAGAGCACACAACAGATGAAACCAAGAGGTAATTAAACCTTAGGGAGCAAAACATATTGACTGCATCACAAAGCAATAGGCTTTGACTTTTAGCAATGTCTCTTGGAGTGCAATGAAAGAGAATGATCTATAAATTGTATAGTCAGAACATTTCTGACTGACTGCCATTCTCCTGATTGTGAAAAACAGTGATAGCTTGAGCCAAGTCTTGAGGAAGATGGGCCTTTCACTTGGGAAGTTCTTTGTGTACACATCAAGATAATCTCATTAAATCATGTGTACATATGAGAATACTCACTAAAATATGATATCTGTAGGTTAAACACCATTACCCTCATGTATAAAGAGAAAGTTTCTGTACTGATTCTGCTAAGTCCAAAGATAACCCAACAGGAATACTAAGAAATTGGCATTAGAGATTCCACTGAAGTTTCATATTCTTCATTTTACCAACCCTTGATTCTTATTTTCTGAAGGTGTGTGTGTGTGTGTGTGATTTATAAATGGTTTCCAGTTCATTTCTTACAACCATAATGGAAATTCTGACTCGTTAATTTTAATTAGTTCATCTTCATGGAGTGTGTTTTTAGCATATTTATATGCTAATGCATTAAAATCTACCTAAATTGTAGAGTGTACTTATTATACAGAAGAATCTACTTCATGGTATTCATGATCACTTTTTTCCCTGTTCTTTAAAAGTACAGATATTTATCTCACATGAGGGTTTAACCATTCCAACTTAAGAACTTTGTATGTGTTCACTCACTTTCACAGAACACAGCACTATTAGTAATTGCTCAATAAATGTGTGAAGAACTAAAATGAATTAGCTCAGGGTGAAGGTAGTCCAGGCAGTTACTATATACTATTTCTTAAGTTATTAAGAAATTATCATATAATGAATTTCCATAGATAAGTCCACATGTAGTCTGAAAATTTTATCACCAACAAAGTAAATGTCTGAAGATATTAAAGAGTACAAATAAATCAATGCTCCATTTTTTGCATATTAATGAGTGAGTGACAGCAAATTCTTTCATACATAATGTTAAAATATAGCAATATAATGGTTTAAAAATCACCAAATACCTAATTTTCACTTTTACATTAAATATATTTTATAGTTCTTATAGTATGAAATCTTATCTAATTATGATAAGGATGTCTGAAGCATTACAAAAATTAAGACTTTTCTGTTAGGTACAGCCTAAGATGTTACAGTTATATAGCTCTTAATATGAGACATATTTATTTATAATAAAGTATATTAAATATTCCAAATGAAAACATGATGGAAAAAATACTTAATTCAAATATGTAGTTTGACACAAAACTGTTCTGCCTAAATCATCATTAATGAAACTCTATCCTCTTTTCATTGGGATGACATTTTACCTTTGATAATTACCCCTCTGAGTAATTAAAAATCAGGGCAAGACTATCTCATATATAATTATTTGAAAAATCAAGGGGATTCTCCTGCCACCCCCCAGGGAAGATATACTGTTGAATGAGGCTAGAAGTCAATAATAGAAATATTAAGAAAAGTTGGCTAGAACTTTTTTGATTATTTTTGGTAGTGATTTCTGAAGATATAACTAAAATCTTGCCTGCCATTCAATTTTGAAAATGTATAATTTTTAAAATATATTTATACATTTTCCCTATAAATTGCCCATGCTTTTATTAAATTGTAGACACTATGGAGTGTTAAATAGAAAATGTAAGCATACTTGCCACTCACGGAAAAGTTGGGAGATAGCATGGTTCAGCTGAAAGGCAGCACCTATTCCTGTGATTAGCATCCTTGTAGCTATACAAGAGTTGTTCGATATCTACTAAATTCAGTATTCTTCAGTAAAATGGAAATTAGGGTGACTATATAAAGTCAGTATCTATAGAGAAAATTATTCAGTGACCTGTAAGACCATGATTTAGCAAGAGATGCCAACTGGAGACTTGTCTGGCATTAGAGATAGACATGAAATCCAAATACTGATAAAAGCAAATGTGCATAAAAGATAATTAAATTTTCCACCTTTGCCCAGAACTGTCTAAATTTGGAATTTGTTATCAGTCTTCCTTCCTGATAAATGGAGGAGGTGACATACAGGAGATAATATCCTATTGCAGAGAGAGGAAAATTAACTAGGAAGAAGAGAGAATTATGACGGGTATTTAACGTTTGGATGACCTGTCTGTCCTCCAACCACCTTTACTCATTTGAGGAATCTCTCTTTGTAGGTGGCTTTGCAAAAGGTCAGAATCTTCCCATGACAGAAATTTTAAGGGGAGGAGGCCAGTTTCTAGGCTAATGTGATGGGATGTCCCTTCCCAATGTCTGCACTGGATGTGGAAAACATGAAGTAACTGTGAGAATCTATTTATGGAGGCAGCGCTGGTGGTGGTCATATTAATGTGGTGGCAGTCTGGTGGGATACAAGTGTCTTCCTAGAGAAACATTCGGATTGAAAAATTGCTAAGTCTTTGGTTTTTTGGTTCCTTGGCCACTTGGAATTTCCTTTGTTTCTACCATATTCTAAACTTGAGCCTCTAGTCTACTTTTAGTCTAAGAAAGCCCATCATCTTTCTTTTTTTTTTCTTCTGGTTTTAATCTGTACATTTATTTATTTATTTTCTTTTTTTAATATAAATTTTTAAAATTTACATATATTTGACATCAATTGTAATCCCCATGTATTCCCCATCACCGTAACACCAGTGCACCATCACCTCAGTCCCCTGTGCTCCCGTCTGCCCTCCACCCCTCCCCTCTTCCTTCCCCACCAAGTGTCCTCAATTTGTCCTTGTCTTTTCATTTTTGGTTTTTGTTTATTTCTTGTTGTTGTTGTTATTATTATTATTATTGTTCTTATTCTTTTCCTTGGTCCTTATTTGGTTCCCTTATATTCCTCCTAGGGGAGAAGCCATCTGGTATTTTTCTTTTGCCTTCTGACTTACTTCGCTGAGCATAATCCCTTCCAGATCCATCCATGTTCCTATGAATGCGTCTAGTTTTTTCATTTTTGATTGAAAGCCCATTATCTTTCAAATAAATTTAGCTTTTTCCTTTACCATGTCTGAGTTATTTTTTTTTGGGATTGCAAATTAGTAGCATTCAGGTTCCAGGCCCAATTATGGAATCCTGAAAGTACAGCTTTATATTGCTCTTTCTGTAGTTATAGAAGCTATAAAAATCATTTTTCCTAACCTGACAATTTTAACAATTTCAACTCCAAGAATTTTGATTAATAAGAATGTATAAATATTTCCATTATTATTATGGCTACCAAACAAATGTATGCAAAATATCCAACAGTATGGAGCATAGAATATTTCTTTGCAATCTAATACAGGTTGTTGAGAAATAGGAAAATGGTCTTATTAAAACTAGCCATGTAGATAGAAATTATCTTGCCATCTGCCTTTACTTAAAGAGTTTGTGAAATTGCTTTGATCTCCTTAAACTAAGTTTGACCATTTTGATATCTGATTTCTTATATTAATAAGCTTCTATAGGAAGTACTTTGCAGGATTCGGGGCCTATCTGGTGGTGCAAGGGGTTAAGTCACAGCACTATGATGCTGTCTGCAGCCACTGCAGCATGAGTTTGATCCCTGACCAGGGAGGTAACTCACATGGCCTCTCCTGCCTCGCCTTCTGCTCCCCTCAGCAGTGTATTTCAGTAGATCTGTCCCCCTCCCCCTCTGTCACTGGTGAATCCTCTTACCCTCACCTCTGGCCTGAACCCCAGCTCTTGTATGCATAAATTAATAAAACTTTAAAAAATAATTTAGCAGAATTCATTTTTGCTTAATATTTTACATGACAGAGAAAACAACTAAAATAGTTTAAATATAGCTCATAGTTCCTCTATATGGGTACAGCATCATTTGAAAGACCACTAAGGTCCCAAACTCCTCATACATAATTCAGTTGGTTTACAGTCTTGTGCCAGTCTGCTTAACTCAACAACCAGCTGTCCTATGAAGTGTAAATTATCGATGGCATACAAAGCCTACTCACTTATTTTAGGTGACTGAATAAGCAGTGTTGCATATAAATCTATTGAGTAATTTTTGATAGAATACAACAACTATTATTCAAAGCAGTTAGCTATAGATGTTTTAAAGCATGCTTTGTTTTTGTTTTATTTTTAAAAAGGGAGTTCCAGAATACAATCATAATAGCTCAAATCATACACTGGTCATTTGCTATGAATCATAACGTTAACACACACCTACAAAACTACATGCCCTTTCCTTACTCATGTTTTAAATTCTCATTTAGTAGTGCATAATCCTATTAGTCAAAAGGTAATGAAATTAACATGGTGAAAGCATCAAAGTTAATAATTGTCAGGGACAAGAGCCCAAGCTTACTAAAAAGTCCACATTTAAAAAAAAAAGATTTATTTATTTATGATACAAGAGCTGGGGTACAGACCAGAAGTGCGGGAGGTGGGAGGATTCGCCAGAAACAAAGTGGAGAACAGAACAGGCAGAAGGACTGAAATACACTGCTGAGGGGAGCAGTGGGTGAGGCAGGAGAGGTCTACTGCACCATGAGGGTCCCCTCCCTAGTTAGGGATCGAACTCGCACTGCTGTGCTGCGAATACTTCACAGTGTGGCTCTCAACCAGATGTGCCACCAGGGAGTCCCCCACCAAAAAAATAGTCCCTGATTTGTGATATTTTTTTTCTTTTGTACTGAGAAAGCCACAGGGCTATTTTACAATATCAGTATTTATAGGGGCATGACAGTCTACTTATGTATTTACATCATAAAAATTATTGTATTCTTCATTGCTGAGAAGTACATTTTCTCCTGAACAGCAGCCTTAAGAAATAAACTATAGGATCTAAGCAAATATAATAAAGAAAAATAAGAAAACTCACTGCAAAAATAAGTTACATATCATAAAGTACTTTTAGAAACTGACTTTAACATAGTTGGTTCAGATGTTTTACTAATTATTTTCACAATATTCTATTTCTACAAATCATTCTGGTTCTTAGAAGTTGTCAACATATTTTATGATACAGAGGAATGTCTAAAGATACCTTATTCAGCATTTTTGGCTGCTAAATTATTATTAGAGGAAAAATTACCATAGGAGAAAATATTATAGGAACATGTATTAAGAAATTACATGTAAAAGCTCAGTCATCCTTGGACCAGATGCTAGTTCTAAGAGAAAGAAAAGATAGAAAGCTTATTCATATTGATGGGCAATAAATGGTATGAAAAGAAATTGACATCTTCTCTTATTGTATAAATATTTATTGAGAATTGTATTATGTAGCCAATAATGTTTTAGTCACTGAGGATAGAATAGTATACAGAACAACGACAGAAACACTACAATGGAGCTCATGGAACTTACAATACCAGGGCACTCTAGCAAATAATAACAGACATGAGATGCTGCTGTCAGGCAAAACCAGACAAATAAAAATAAATCACTGACATAGCCTGCTTAGAAAGGCTTACGCGGAAGTTGTATTAAAGCACACTAAAAATAAATGTGGGATGTGCATTTACACACATGTATATGTGGCATGTATTTAAAATTTGCATGATGCGACTGATTCAACAGAGTGGATAAAATCATTAGAGATCTATTTATGAAAGCTTTACCTACTTAGCTTTATTAACTATCATTTTAGTTCTTCAGTTGATTTATTTGTTCACATAGTATAAGTCTTTTGTTTATTTTTTTCATTGCTTCCCACCTAAGTTAGATGGTTTTTCTAACTTACACATTTGTCTTTGTAGCATTAATGTTGTGTTTTCACTTATTTTGGCCATAAAAAGAGCTGGGCTACTAGATTGTTGACAGAACCTGGTTGTTAGGTTCATTCTGTCAGGTATAGTTATCCCCATATATAAATATCTACTTCCTTCTAAACTCATATACACATGAATGGTTAGAGCTTGAGAGAAGAGGTAAGATGACATCTCCTAAGACAGAGTTTTCACCTCTGCCTCCTAAAGTGATTAGAAAAGTTTTTCTCATACCTGTCTTCTTTGTAATTAGAAAAACTGCCTAACATATTGAGGATTTTATTTCACACTTCTGTAAAAAACATACTGATTTCTTACTATATGCCAATATAGTGAAAATTAAGAAATACAATCTTAATGCAAAATTATTACATAAATCATGTATTTAAAATTATAAGTAAATATTATTCTTTCTCCATACATTTCCCCTTGAAAAATCACTGTCTATACCATTACAATGTCACACATTAATTTTAGTTTGTGCCAAGCACAGTGATCAGTGCTTGGGATACATTGGGATACATTGGGATACATTGGGATCAGTGCTTGGGAGTAAACATACAAACCTCACACAACATACTTCCTGCTTTCGTGTTGACAATTTTTTCTATATGAGAAAAGGAATGACTTCAATTAATTAGAGGCAGTATAGGAGTCATCGATCTCCTCTTTTTATTTATCACACTTTATTGGGAATTTTCAGGAATGGTTCCCAGAAAAGTCTATTTTATCTATTACACATTTCTATTCTCAAAAAGCAGTTCTGAGTGGGCTTTCTAGTGCTCTCTTGATCTAATTCATCTGTGGGTGTGATGCACATAATTTTAAACTCCATATATGCTGTTACCTATTTATACTCTTTTTCTTAGAGTCTGTTAAACCTTGTTTATATGAAAGATTAAATCAACACCACAAAATGATGCTATTTAAATCGTAAGTGCACTTAGTGCTTTCCAAATGGTTTTAGCAACAATCAATATTATGGTCCAATTTCAAGTCTTTTATTGTTACATACCAAAATAACTACCCAAGCAATTTGAATATACATGGGTTATTTCTCCTAGGTTTCCCTCCTGCCTTGGAAAAAAAATTGAAGAAAATAAGTTGTTCATCTTTGTATAATTTTAACCCTAGAAAGAATCTTAGTAAATATCTAGTACAATATAACCTTCCTCCATGCCTCTTGTATTTATTTATTTTAAAAAGTTAATGGGATGGATGGTTAAATTGGTTAATAACACGAATGGATTACATGAGACTGTGGAAGTCTACCCTAAATCTACCAAATCTAAGTGGCTTGGAATCACACATGTGGCTATGTGGGTAGCACCTTGAAAGTGTTGGGTATTGACTTTACCAGGTCATAACCATGTCAAGACTATGTTCCATTAGAGACAAAAATAAAACCTATATTTTTTGTTATATATATCCAAAAAACTCATATTTTTAGTTAACTTATAATAATAACAATCATTAGACAGTGCTTAAAATACCTGGAAAAACCCTCTCTTCACATTGAATATGAGTACATATTTATTACATGTACTATAGAACCTATAATATATTAATGAGCCTCCCCATTAACTAGTGACTGAATTTATCCATAGACCCCATGTATGCAATTTATATTGCTTAAATTTTATTAAATATATATAGTATTGTGAACTATGCTTAGAAACAAAGTTTGCAATATCAACACATTTTCTATCTTGTGTTCTGTTGTTCTTACAGAACAGATTATTCCAGGAATGGGGGGATTTATGTTGCTCAAAGGAGTTTATATGTTACTATAAACCAACAATCTAAAATTAAATACTAATGAAGTCAAATTATTTCTGAGAAGTCTTTGATTAAAGTATCATACACATACACATGTATTGGTTACTTTGTAAAAATTATATTCCTAGCTCTTTCCCTGTTTAATTTATATTCCTCTCTACTTTACTTTTTTTTTAAATAGATCTTTCTGTAAGCCCTTGATTTATTTTCTATATCTTATATAATTGTTACAAATTAAGAGAATATGGTGATAGAAATAAAAAACTATATATAAATTCACATGTCATACATAGCACACATTATTATCCACTCTAGAAGATCTTTACTCCATATAAGAACTAAGGAGGTAGGAACCAGGAGTGAAGTGCAGCATCTAAATTCCTTTTCCTACATGCAAAATCAGCAAAAGCAACATTTTTTTTTTTTTTATGGCTTTAGCATAGAACTCTAGAATGCCACAGGTTTATCTCACATATCAAGCTGGGTCAAAAATCTGTGTGGTGACATATACCGCTAGGTGGAGATAAGTTCTAAAGGTTAAAGCGAATTCAACAAAAAAACAAAATGAATAAATTGGTCAAATGTACCAGACATTTGGTGATCAGCATTGTTAATTTCTAGCTTATAGGGCCTCCCTGGTGGCACAGTGGGTTAAGCAACGCACTATGAAGCAAACCACAGCCACTGCAGCACGAGTTCGATCCCTGCTGCCGGCCAGGGAG